>CAXIES010000280.1:0-35843 GCA_964023965.1 Melinopterus prodromus
TGTGTGTGTGTGTGTGTGTGTGTGTGTGTGTGTGTGTGTGTGTGTGTGTGTGTGTGTGTGTGTGTGTGTGTGTGTGTGTGTGTGTGTGTGTGTGTGTGTGTGTGTGTGTGTGTGTGTGTGTGTGTGTGTGTGTGTGTGTGTGTGTGGTGTGTGTGTGTGTGTGTGTGTGTGTGTGTGTGTGTGTGTGTGTGTGTGTGTGTGTGTGTGTGTGTGTGTGTGTGTGTGTGTGTGTGTGTGTGTGTGTGTGTGTGTGTGTGTGTGTGTGTGTGTGTGTGTGTGTGTGTGTGTGTGTGTGTGTGTGTGTGTGTGTGTGTGTGTGTGTGTGTGTGTGTGTGTGTGTGTGTGTTGTGTGTGTGTGTGTGTGTGTGTGTGTGTGTGTGTGTGTGTGTGTGTGTGTGTGTGTGTGTGTGTGTGTGTGTGTGTGTGTGTGTGTGTGTGTGTGTGTGTGTGTGTGTCTGTGTCTGTGTCTGTGTCTGTGTCTGTGTGTGTGGTGTGTGTGTGTGTGTGTGTCTGTGTCTGTGTCTGTGTCTGTGTCTGTGTCTGTGTGTGTGTGTGTGTGTTTGTAATCGTTTTTTGTGGAGACGATTCCGGAGAAGCTACTAAAGGCATCGGGACGAAAGTTCATATGTTGAAGTTTCATGACTAAACTTAGAGCTGAAAAGCTTTTGGTTCAAAAGGGTCCAAAGGAACTGGCTGTTTCCTCTAAGCATTTTTCAAGGATTTTGCAGTTCTTTGCAGTTGCCAGTTCTGTAATTTCGTCAAAATAGTTAAATAATAAATTAAAGTAGAGGAAATTTTGAACAATTTATGCCTAAGATATTTTTTGGTAAAATTAATAGTTTAGCTTCCAGAGCAAATTCTATTTGATCGAGATCGGTCGCATCTGCATTGATATGAAACTACATAGTAGCCTAGACTTGACAATATTTTTTTGTACTGTCACCACAAGAAATGTCTATGGCTGTCACACTCGAAACAGCTGATTTCATCAGAGGTTGGAGAACCGCTATGGAACGTTGCCGCTCTAGTGCAGCAAAGTACAAAATACAAAATTCAAATAAAATAAGATCACCAATTTGATTGATCTGTTGATAAGAAATATCAACCCGTTGTTATATCTAATTCTAAAAACGATAAATTGAGAAAATTGTAAATAAAGTATAGCGATAAGTGTAGTTATATTTTAGTATGTTGGTACGGATGTGACATCTACAGTGAACGAATATAAATCTGTCAGAATTTGAATTAGCTTTTTAAACTTGATGTTTCGTAGAAGCGGTATCAACCTAAAATTTCCTATACAGAAATTATAAACAATTTTAGATTTTTTTAAAATACGTATTTCTCAAAAAGCAACACATAAAACGTTGATATCACTCCTGCCGAAAACTATATTGCGCGACTCGCTCAAATGCGACGGCGACGCTCCGCCATCGGTGAAGCGCCGCATCAGCGCTCGTCGCGCTATTCCGTACTTTCGGCACTTGTGAGATAAATAACTATTATTCTGATGACAGTAGGTAGTGTCTGCTTTGCCAATACCTACTATTGATACTATTGACTATCAAAATATCTGTCAAATCCTGGCTAACTAGTTTAATTTTAATGCAGACACGATTTATCTCAATCAAATAGATTCTCATGCAGTTAAACTATTAATTTTATATATTGTATGATAAAGTCATGTGCCTGGCCACATCAGATTTTTTCTTTTAACAATCAATATCAAAACAGCAGATGTTTGAAAAACATATCCGCTTGTTTTTTTCAAATCTTAACATCTCCGAGAGAGAAAAATAACCAAATTTGTTTTTTCGTAAAAGCATTTAAAAAATCCCTAATGATTTCAACAGAATCAAACAATTACTTTTGTTAATTATTTGAATAGTAAAGGACTGAAAAGAACTTGATGTCCAAACTTCACATACTATCCTTAAGCCATGTAGTTATTTATCTCTTTGAAATATAAGCAGTGAATTATCGATTGGTATTTTGGAATAGGTCTCGATTTTGACATTCTAGGAAGAATAGGTACTGTGTAGTCAAAGTAGTTGAAAAGTGGAGTAATTTTTTTACTTTATCATACGCAGTATTATAAAGTATTGTAATCGTGCCGAAAAAAAAAATTGAGATTTTAGCGGAAATAGGTCTTTTTGGGTCCCCTGAACATTTTTGACCAAGGTACAAAAAAATGTCTGTGTGTGTGTGTGTATGTGTGTGTGTGTACCCGATTTTTGTTGAGACGATTCCGGAGAAACTACTAAAGGTATCGGGACGAAAGTTCATATTTAGAAGTTTCATGACTAAACTTAGAGCTGAAAAGCTTTTGGTTTAAAAGTGCCCAAAGGAACTGATAGTTTATTTTAAGCCTTTTTCAAAGATTTTGCAAATGAGCCGCCATTTCTGTAAGTTCGTCAAAATAGTTAAATAATAAATTAAACTAGAGGAAATTTTGAATAATTTATGCCTATGTCATTTTTTACTAAAATTAATAGTTTAGCTGCAAGAGCAAATTCCATATGATCGAGATCGGTCGCATCTGCATTGATATGAAAGTACATAGTAGCCTGGATTTGACAAATATTTTTTTGTACTGTCACCACAGAAATGTCTATGGTTGTCACTTTTTTGTGCTGTCACACTCGAAAACAGCTGATTTCATTAGAGTATGCATCAGAGGTTGAAGAACCGCTATGGAACGTTGCCGCTCTAGTGGGGCAAAGTACAAAATACAAATTTCAAATACAATAAAATCACCAATTTGATTGTTTGTTGATAAGAAATATCAACCCGTCTTTATATCTAATTCTATAAACGATAAATTGAGAAAATTGTAAATAAAGTATAGCGATGAGTGTATTTTTATTTTAGTATGAATTCACATTCTTATTTTACAAGGGGCGGAGAGATGGGATTGCCTTATGGTCGATTGGCCATAGATCATTTCTGAGTATTGCACCAAAGATATGTAATATATTTCTAGTTTATCTGAGGAAAGCGGGGGTTAATGTGTCGGTTGTACTTTCGTTGGACAGAGATATGTTTTGCAGCCATTCTAGGGAATTTATTTGTTCGATGAGTCAATACTCATCAATAGTCGTCAATACTGGGTTGGTGTAGTTTGTGCTCTGGTTTCGCAATCTGTATTATATTATTTGTTAATTTTATATTTCTTTGGCTTCGAGCGTATGTGTACTCATTAAATTAAAGCCACACACATGTGTTAATTCAATGCTGTGGCATGTCTAACCGATCTTTATTCGCTCATTTTGTATTGTGTTTTTCACTTTGTATAGTGTTTTTCTTTCTGTGAATAAAGATTTATTATTGTTATTATTATCGGTCAAATCCTGGCTAACTAGCTTTTATTTTAATGCAGATACAACCGATCTCGATCAAATAGAATCTCATGTACTATTCATTTTATAAATAGTATGATAAAGTCATGTGCCTGGCCACATCAGATTTTTTTTGGTATATAGCGAATTACCAAATTTGTTGACAATTATTCAATTTATATTTTGTGATTACCAGAGTTATATATTTTACCTTTTTCCTATTACTATTTACAATTTTTTTTTATAAAAAAATATGACGAATAAAGAAGCGTCCTCTTTTTTTGACATGCGTCCTGGATTTTTCCAACCCTTGTCCTGCGAACTAGATTGGTCATGGCAACCAACCCTAAATGTAACGGTGTACAATATCCGAACGCAGCTTATATTTATAGTTAGTAGGTATGGTTAAAACATTAGCGTTTGACACTACCTATTATCATTAGAATCAAAATATCTGATATCCCTTTTCAACAGAAAGCTTTTCAGCTTTGAGTCGGTCATGAAACTTCTAGATATGAAGTTTCGTCCCGATACCTTTAGTGGTCTTTTCGAAATCGTCACCACACAAAACGGGTACACACAGACGCACACAGATAATTTTTTGTACCTTGGTCAAAAATGTTCAGGGGCCCAAAAATACCTATTCCGCTAAAATCTTACCGTTTTTTTCAGCACGATTACATTACTTTATTGTACTGCGTATGATAAAAAAACCTATAAAATGTTTAACTGATAATAAAGGTAGAACATGATATTTGCTTTTGGGTTATCTCGTTTGTCCAAATTCGTAATTGCTGATATTTCGCTAACCTTATTGCTCGCTCCTTCAGACCTAACTCAATACTGAGTATTAACTAAAATTAAAATGTTTATAATCATAGTTAATAGAAACATTTTTCATTAACAAAAAGCTATTGAAAAATAGTGCCGGTCAGACTTTAATCCTTCATTCCTCGAATCTCACTGTCGTAAAAATACCATACTGTAGCGGATAAAATTTACCATCAAAAGGATTCAAATACTTATACGAGAAAATGAACGGTTAATTTAGTATAATTGATTGAAGTATTTTTCATATTTCACGTGAACTGGTCAGTTAACATTACAAATGCCCATTTTAATGACAAACGATTATTTAATCATTTTCGGTTGATGTTAGGCGGAAGTTTCATTTATAACTTTTTTGCTTCTAATTTGACTTAGACTATATGCCGAAAGGTGATATGTTTTTTAAACAAGTTATTTTTAAGGTTAAGCCATTTTTGGACCAAATTTGACTCGACTAAAAAATAAATTATCGAAAATACATTGATGTTAAAAAGAAACTATTTAAGGTTTAATTTAGTTGTTTGTTACCTTTCTATTTATTTCTTTTGTCGGTATTGGAAGTAATTTTTGTTCATTCTTGTGAGGAAATATCACATTTAATGAATTATTTAGTGCATGTATCTACACAAAATATAAGACAAATGATACAAGAACGCGGAGAATACGAATTATTTTGCATCGGAAAACACCTAATTCATTATTCAAATTAAGAATAGCTGGTACTAGAAAACTGGTGCTATTAGAAGGTGCATTTGTAATTCAATAATAGGCAACTAAATAATGTCTTTTCGTGATTATGGTAATCTCCAGGGTTAGTATAAATACACCAATGACAATTGATTTCGATCAGTGCACATGCTTCTTTTGTCAAAGACCAAGAACTAATTATCAACAAATTTCAAATTTGAAAGTCGATTTTCTTTCGAACCGATAATCCGATTTTTTAGTTAGTTGTACTTAAGTTGTCAGAAAGAAGAAGAAAAGATGTTCAGTTTTGAGTATATTCAGAGTGTTGGAACGCTAATACGTTTTTAGGCGACATTCTCAATGTATTTTGGGGGAATAGTGAAGAGATAGACTTTCAAGATTTTGTGCGAAAGTACAGATTTATTGTGAGACTCTTGTGAAGATTCTAGAGCCGTGTTTCTCAATCTTTTTATCCGTGATATTGGGTAGGAACCAGGGAGAACCACAACAAAAAATATTATAGTCTCCTTCTTTTAGTGAGTAAATGACATTCAGAGTGAAAAGTTCTACTTCTATACACAGAGAAAAATTCGTTACAATATTTCGAACAGGCGAAATGTCTGTTCAATTGTGAAATTACCGTACTTCTGTGAAGTTGCAAGAATATCTTTTAAAATGACTGTGGTAATACTGTAATTTCACTGGAATATCATAGGGACGAATTGTAAAAAAATGCAGCCACCGATGTTGCAGTAGAAAATAATTATTCCTTTACAGTAGTTATGCTGTAATTTATTACATGTAATTTACTTTAATTTTACAGTATTACCGCTTCTTTCATAGCATTTTCGCTATAGTTTATTACATTTATTTCCTGTAACGTTACAGAAATTTTGGTTACAAACTTATTTGTTTGTTCAATTCTTTTAAAAGTTTAACAGCCGTTATAATATATAAACAAAATGAAGGAAAATAAAATCCATATCAAACAATGCGACAACGAAGAATACAAATACTACATTTACAATACTAAAATGAAAATAGGCTAATTAATATTAAAAAATATCGATAATAAATATTAAATGAATACAAAAATTAAGGAACATTCATTCAATTTAAGAAAGTTAGTATGCGAATGTTGCCCTGCACACTTCGTGCGTTCGTGGCTCTTGGTTATCCATTTGAAGTCGGTAAATTTGCGCGATTCAAAGGAGGCGAGCCAAGACGAGCCAAGGTGGCTCGTGCAAGGTTCGTAGTGGTTCGTGCGAAAAGTTGGCTCGCCGAAACGCGGACCGTTTAAAAGTACAGCTTTAATAAACGTTTATATGCATGTACTTACACATGAAGAATATGTCATAACCAAATCTCTGATTTTGCCCATCAAAGATGATATTACCTCTATTTTGTCCTTACATGAGCCATGTTAGTGATAAGAGAACAATTGAGATCTACTGTAACGCACCTCGTTCTCTGGTGCAATGTGGAAGCGTTACATAATAAATATATTAATATTTAACCCTGTAATAGGTAGGTCGTAGGTCCTAGGTTCGTCGGAATAAAATACGACGATTTAATAAAGTAATAAATGTATTCTTCACCATTAATCATTTACATAAATCAGGAAAATGCCATTTACTGGAAATGACGGGTTGCGGTTATATTTTACTTCGGCGGTGGGATTCGGATATTATTTAAATTAACATTAATACAGGAGACAGGTTAACGGGACGGGAAAATATTCCCGATTCGGTGACGTCGGAAATCGATATTACTAAATCAACATTTATCTGGAAAAAACTAACATATCTGGAAACAAACATATATCTGGAAAACTACCTCGCCAACTACGGCCAGCAGAGGTAAGCAGTTCGACGTATTATGAACAGCATGCAAAGGGCCATCACATAATACCTTAAGGGCTCGTATCAGCATTCAAAGGACCAACGACGAGTTATCAGCATTTTATTAACATTCAAGGGGCCAACGAAAATAGACCGATCTCCAGAGGGAACTGGCCGGCCTTTTATACCGTCAAAACGACCCCCACTATTCACGAAACCTGTTCGTCTGGGCGGCTCAAAAGCACTATACGAGAATCACCTATCAAACCAGTCTCGGGACCAGTTACGTATCGAACGTTCAGACGAGCTCAAAAATATACAAAAACAGGATTCTCCAAAATAAATGCACACAAGTAAAAAGTTATACAATCATAAAAACTTATTACTAACAAAATAAACAAGCATTTCTTTATAACGAACAGAGTTTCGTTACACTACATGAAATTTATTAGAGACTATTGCTATATGTTTTTATCTTTTAATGTTGTTGTTAAATTTTCGAGAAAAGGCAATAATTGAATATTGTGAAACCTTGATAAGTAAACCTTCCTATCACGTAATGTTTTCAAAAAAGTTGAAATAAAAATATCACAAATTGGGAACTTTCTTGGAAACTTTCAACTTTTAAGGTAGTTTAGGGCATTGATTTTAGCAGCTAAGAATTTACTAGAACTTTTAGAACATTTATTTAACATACAGGTTGACTAAAAAAAGATAATGTTAAATTTGATCATTTCCTATGTAATTTTATAGGTACTCAAATATCAAATTTGATTGTAGTATCGCAACTACGGATGTTGAGATACTGCATTCAAATCAAAAATAATATAGATCTGATATGTCGAAATTAGTAATTTTAGGAAAAGTCAATCAAACTACTAGAAGACACAAAATGACTCTAAAGTAGTTTTTATGGCAAGCGTGCATATTACGATCAAACGATAGTAACATAATATATTAAAATGTTTAGAATCATATTTATTACGAAAATCTATAATTAATGAAAAACCAACAGACAACAGACTTTAATCATCAAATATCACTCACTTAGTCGTAATAATCAAAACACCACACCGTAGCGGGCAAAAGTTACCATCAAAAGCATTCGTGAATTTATACGAGAAAATCAACGGTTAATTAAGTATAATTGATTCCACAGAACTTTAAAAACAATACACCAAATTATAGGTGCGAAATAGAAACATTTTCCGTTTTATTGTAAATTTTGGATATATTTGTTGGTTTTTGAAAAATTCTTAAAGGTATCTTGCTAAATAAGGTACTTTGCCGAGTTTAACATTTCAATTACAGGTTATTGATATAATTGTTTTACAGCAACACTAACAATGCACCCATGTTCGAATTTACTACTAGTGATACAACAGTCATCCGTTATTTTTCGCCGAGCCAACTGTATCTAAACGAACTGCGAACCACGCGCCGTGTGACTAGTCCTGGTTCGCCTTAAGGCGAGCCATCGCGATTTGGGAGCCAGTTCTGTGACCCGCCGAACCACGGTCCGTGGACCCGCGGTTTAACGGAACGTTGTCAAGCATCCCGGTAAAAAGATGTTCAGGATGTCAGGTAAAACTACGAAGGTGACATGTTCGCTATAAATGGACAAAATCGGGGTTTCGCCATATTATTGTTTGCAGGGTTATCAGTATTACGTTTCTCCATAATATAACTAACATTCTAATTGGCTATATTATTATAATTTATTTTTCTTTTAGTTCATCATCTGCCTCGGAGAACCTGGTCCTGGCATTGGACAGCGTCAACTGACTGGAAGTCTACGCTAAAATAAAAAAATCTTCTACCGAATTACGGGGTACAATACAAGTCAATGCGTAAAAATGTATAATATGATTAAATAAATATACGTTGTTAATTTATTAACTTGTGTTTTACCCACCATTGTCTTGCTTTTGCCTGTTTTTTTTTTATTATTGGATAACAAAATAAATGTTTAGTTTACTCTTAGATATACAAACATGTAAAAGTAAAAAAGTCGAAATAACGAAAAAGTGTTTTCCCGATCAACAATGATAATAATAATAACAATAATAATACGCTAACAAATTATCTCGAGAATCCAATAATAATATAATTTGAAAGAATATGAGCAATATTAATGAAAAACTAACACTAATAATAAGCAATAATAATGAAAAATAACTGTAATATTAAGTAAACATAAATAAAAATCTATGGGCAACACCAACAGCAATACAACAAATATGCAAACAAAATCTCGACAACGAGTTACGGTCTTATATTATGATATTGTCTTCACGCTTTTAATACAAACTGGTAACTTGTTGTGAAGTTGTAGGCATTTATAATACAGCCCAGATTCACTTAAAGCCAAACGATGGATTGGGTAACAATAATCCTACTTGTGTCTGGTCTCATAATTATGCTGCGAGTTGTTAGTGGCAAAGAGGTTCCTGTGTGCATAGGCGAATATAAGGCATTCAAAGATATACAGTCCGTACACCGTTAGAATTTTGTTTTGTCTAAAAGTACCTCTACAAGACTGGAAAGCACGCATATTCAGTGTTACATTTCTATATATTCGCTTCTGGATGACGAAAACCCGACAAAGATCAATGCCACTGCCCCAAAACACAAGTCCGTTATTAATGACAGAGGCGACGCAGGAATGGTTTACTGTCCATAGCACACCTGACCCCACTAGGTCCCTGATCCGCCGAATCGCAAAGCACCTTGTACTTAATTTCGCACATACTGAGTCAATGTGGCGCCTCCACCTAAGCGACTCGTCGACACAAAGACCCAGGACCATCAAGGACATCAAGAGTATGGTCATTTTAATGCAGATGGTCGGGAAAGTTAGTCGCGCGGGTACATCGAAATATGACAACACTTGTCTTGTCCACATTCAAAATCAAATTATTGCTATCTAACCAACTTTCAATGTCCTTCATGCATGAACTAACCTGGATGGTCAGATCATCCAGAGAATTAGCAGTGATTAGCATGGTGGAGTCGTCCGCGTAAATCATTATGAACCTGTTGGAACTCGATTCGACATAGTGGTAGATATCATTGAAATATATTACAAAGAGTAAGGGACCGAAGATACTACCCTGGGGGACGCCCTTGACTGTCTATAGCCCTTGAATTAGATGTGGCATCTCTCCCACCCACGTTGAGCCTCATATACTGTCTCCGTTTGGTTAGGTATGACGCAAACCATGCAAGCGGAGTGCCACGCACGCCAGTTCTTTCAAGCTTTTTAATTAGGATAACGTGGTCCAAAGTATCAAATTCCTTTTAGAGGTCAAGGGATATGCCGCAAGGCAACCGTTTCCAGAGAAGTTTCAATTTCCACTGAAACATAGCGGTCGTTACGCTCTTGCCTTTGAGAAACCCGTGTCGAAAATTACTTAGTATCTTATACTTCGTCACATAGGACTGAAGACGGTTATAGACCACCTTTTCATATATTTTTGGAGAAAGATGACCGTAACCTTATTGGCCTGTAGTTATTGAAATCATTGATGTTGCCGTTTTTATAGATGGGCTTCACAACAGCTACCTTAAGATGTTCCGGAAAGGTTCCTGTATGGAAGGATGTATTTATAATATAGGACATTGGCAAAGCAATAAACGATTTACAGATTTTCAAAATAGATGTAGGTTTAGACTCCGCGAGTTGTTTATCATATTATTTTTTATATTCTCGATAGCTCTTACGGTATCTTACGTCACGGTTAGCGATGCACTGCAGCATGGCAACCGAGTTTCGAAGTGAAGTAAGATTCTCTGGGGGTTTCCATTCATGGACACGCTTTATCAGTTTCCGCTTCACGGGAAAACACACTTCGAAATGCCACAGAAATATGTCCAGGAAACCCTTCAACTGAAGATCAACGTCATCTTCACAACGGGAACTGAACTTGAATTTGATATAGGTAAATATGTCCTACGTTTGATAATTAAAAGTCGATGTATCCGATAATTATTTGTTTGAAATAACCGTTTCAGAGCGTTTGCAATCTTTTGAAGTGAAACTTCTGTAGGCAGGGTAGTGAATTGAACGATCGTCACAAACATGGTGACGTCTGACAAGGTATTGACAACCTCATTAAGTGGCAAGCACAACAAACAATTGTCAAAATCCTGTAAACCGTCACAGTGACATACATACCTATATGCTATAAATAATTAGTATATTATTTGACGAACACATAATTACGGATATAAATTGCGAGCATGTAGTTGACACGCGAGCCGTAGGCGAGCGTGTAATCATGCGAGCGATTTATATCCGTTATGCACGAGTCAAATACGACGTTTTATCTACGACTCATAAATTCCTTTTTATATCAATTATTTTAAATGTATTTGTCAATGATGGCGATGCGAACTGTCACATAACTGTCATCCACGTTGGTTTTGACAGACTTCGACACTAGTGTTGTTTAATAATGACAGTTCGTTCAAATAATGAGATCATTATTTGAACGAACTGTCATTATTATACAACGCTAGTGTCACTATAATCATTGGCGCGTATAATGATGAGGATTATATAGTCATAGGTAGGTATGCAATTAACTTATTATATGTGAGTAGTAGATAATAGTATATTATTTGACGAGCACATAATTAAGGACGATTAAGGATATAAATGGCGAGCATGAAGTTTACACGTGAGCCGTGGGCGAGCGTGTAATCATGCGAGCGGTTTATATCCGTTATGTGCGAGTCAAATACGACGTTTTATCTAGGATTCTTAAATTCCATTTTATGCAAAATATTTTAAATGTATTTGTCAATGATGGCGAGGCGAACTGTCTGTCATATAACTGTCATCTACGTAGGTTTTCACGGAATTTGACACTAGCGTCATTGGGGATTATTTGTATTTATTCGTAGATAAATTAATTTATCTACGACTCACATATAATAAGTTAATTGCATACAAATAAATGGATCACATCCAGATTTAATTTAAAAAATTTCTCTGGTAGCTCGTCATTTTTAATTGACTGTGCAATCGCCTATTCAACAGAAATAATTGCCCTAAGTATTATATTTTTCTGATCAATTTACGTTATTTTTAAATTGGGAAATGTTTCTATCGAGCTTAGCCCAGGCGCAACTTGTCTTTTTCCTTACAGCGAATTAGTATCCGCTGTTATAAAACACACGGTTTGCTAAGATCTTCCCCCATACACGTGGTACAAATTTTTATCCGCGGCGATATAAAAATTCTTACTGGGCGCCTAGGCTTAGCAACTAAAACAGGCAAAGTCAGTACAAGTCTGCATTTGTGAAAATCATTATTATTTAATCATCATCATTGATTTTTAATAGTATATATAAATACTTATCTCACTTATTTTTAAGATTTTTGGTATTGGGTTTTAATGCCGACATTGTATATTTGACCTCAGTTTATAGTTTAATCTGGCATTGAAAAATCTAGCATTTAACATTTATTACGACGCATGTGCCCTGCACACTTCGCACACGCCTCCCGCCGACCCTGGGGCTATGCATTCAAATCCGGACTAATGACTTTCTGTCATGTTCGGGTTTTGTTTTCTTTGGACGACCGCACACACCACCCTAAAGGAACGTTGTCACTGCTTCTAGCACCCCGACAAAAAGATGTTAAGGACGTCAGGTAAAACTACAAAGAGGACATGTTCGCTATAAATTGACAAAATCGATTTTTTGCCATTTTATTGTTTGCAGACTTATCGGTATTACGTTTCTCCATAATATAACTAAAATTTTTAATGGCTATTGATGTGTTTCTTGAAAATTTTTCGTGAACTGAAATATCCCAACCTCGCACGTGACAAGCGTGAGGCTGAACATGGTCCGCAAAGAAGACCTGGGTCTACTCGTGTCATCTTTTTGAAGCGAATGCGATAGTTTTCGAATGGAGTGGGGATATCACCGGTTGTCCTCTGGTACGTATCTAGGAGCAAGTTTGCTTGTTGCTAAGAACAATATCGCACGCGCCACGCCCATACTTTTCAATCAAATGTATGGGAACGTATGGGCGTGGCGCGTGTGTTATTGTTCTTAGCTACAAGCAAACTTGCTTATAGATACGGGCAACCGGTGATATCCCCACTCCATTTGAAAAGTCTCGCATTCGCTTCAAAAAGATGACGAGAGTACTGATTAGACTCCCTGGTCCTGGGACCCAATTGTCGTCATTTTTTGAAGCGTATGCGTGACTAATCGGATGGACTAGGGATATCACCGGTTGCCCGTATCTATGAGCAAGTTTGCTTGTTGCTAAGAACAATAACGCACGCGCTACGCCCATACGTTCCCATACGTTTGATTGAAAAGTATGGACGTGGCGCGTGCGTAATTGTTCTTAGCAACAACCTAGATACGAACCAGAGGGCAACCGGTGATATCCCTACTCCATTCGAAAAGTTACGGATTCGCTTCGAAAAGATGACGAGAATTGGGTCCCTGGTCTTGGACAGCGTCAAGTGACGTGGTTAGGCGACAATGTTAAAATAAAACAAAAATTGTCTACCGAATGACGGGGCACACAATAACTTTGTATCTTTGAAAGCCAACATTTCATTAATTCGCATTTTACCCATCATTGCCTTGTTTTTTTTTATTATTGGATAATTTTATTGGAATTTGAATATGTCCTGCATTTGATAATTAAAAATCGACGTGTCTGATAATTAATTGTTTGAAATAACCGTTTCAGAGCGTTTGCAATCTTTTGAAGTGAAACTTCTTTAGGCGGGGTAGTGAATTGAACGATCATCACAAAAATGGTGACGTCTAACAAGGTATTGTCAACGTCACTAAGTGGAAAGCACAACAGAAAATTTTAATCTGGCAAAATCCTGTAAACCGTCACATACATACCTATATTCAATAAATTAATTTATAAAATTTCAGTGCATGGTCGTAGAAAACGTATAGGAATCTATTTGCAAGTAATGGCAATTACTCGCCCGATCATTTTGCACTTCGTTTGCATGACTAATTGCTAATAGCTTTGTTCGCGGTAACGGTTGGAAACTGATTTGGAAACTACTTTGTATTGGACCAGATGTAGCAGTATGACAATTATAGCGAGACATGCGGTTGGTCCAATATAAAATAGTACCTACTCACACTACATAGTTTCTAACCGTTACCGCGTACAAGGCTTATATTAGTTGTTAATAGTAATATACACTAGGTATCCTCACTTTAATAGTTATTTAACCAACAAGTATATTAAAAAGAGCGAATAATGATCGAGACTTTTTAACGCACGAGCGATTAGCGAGTGCGTTCAGTGTCGAGATCATTAATCGCTGTTTAATATTCGAGTTGGTTACAAAATTTTTTCGTCGATAATAATCTTCTGGCTGCGTTTACATATTTTATTCGTTGATGTCGTTTGAGGTTATGTAAAATTAAGTAAACATGACGTTTAAATCGGTAAAAACTAAGAATCTCCCAAAATCAGCTTCTAGTATAACGAGCATAATGAATACGCTTCCCAAACGAAGTCGATCTACGTGTTATTTTACATAAGAAAGGACCGTGTATCAGATTTTGGCAGTATTTATTCTGTAAATACAGTAATTATTATGTATTCGATAATACTGCTGCCACTGAAACTCGATGGCCAGACGAACAATTTTCTATCATCAAATCCGGATAGAACATTACGATATGATATGGCAACTGTACCGGAAGGTACAGTTGGCGAAGGTCACCATTTCTTGCTGCAACATTTCTAGACCCTTGTTCTTTGTTTTCATAAAAGATTTTTTTAATTCAATAAAAGCATTACAGTCTAGTCATGATTCTAACTTAACTTAATTCTAACTTATTTTACTAGTATAACTTAACCTAACAGGCACCAATCGATGTCTCTCAGTTAGTCCTGGAATTCTGGGCAGGTTTTTCTGTCGCACTACGTAGCACTGACTCTGCTTTTGGAACCAACACCTACTCTGCAACCAGCACTTACTCTGCTTTTGTCGCCTTCTCACATTCACACTAACTCAAAAGGCTTCATTCTCTTGAGTCTTCTCACTAATGCGGTGTTGTCGAGCTGGATGGCCTCAACGTTTACGTGATGGTGAAAACTTTCCTCGTGACTTCTTGCTAATTTTTGGATTTCTTTGCACACAAACTCCATTTTGAGGTCCTTGTGGGGATCATCATTCCTAATGTACCAAGGCACATTGACAATGCGTCTCAACACTTTATTTTGAAAGATCTGGACAATTTCAGTGTTGCTTTTTTTGGTGCAACCCCCAGAGTAGAGCACCATACGTCCACAGGGGTTTTAGAATTTGCTGGTACAAGAGAAGCTTATTATGTATAGACAGCGTAGAGTATCTTCCTAGCAGCCAGTACATCTCTCCATAATGGATTCCTAGTTCCTCTCTTTTCCTTTTGACATGGGCTTTCCAGCGGAGCCTGGCGTCTAATGTCATGCCGATATATTTGGCTGTGTTTGCGTACGGTACTATTTTGTTATTAATAGTAACCTGTATGTTGTCATTGGTGAAGTCAACATGTACTGACCTGAGCTCGTTCAGTTTGATTCAGTTTTCTTTGTCCAGCCCTGAAAATGACCAAGAGCAGTTTGGAGTTTTCTCGTCGTTTCTTCATTGCTGTTCCTAATACCTAGGAAAGCCGTGTCGTCTGCAAAAGTTGCGACAGTATGGGAGGTCACTGGTATAGAGTAGGTAAAGGACCGGACTTAAAACACTACCTTGCGACACTCCTGCTTTTATTTCCTTAAGGACAGAGCATGTATCACCTTGTTTGACTCTAAAGTATCTCTCAGTCAGGTAAGATTTTATTAGTTGTGCAAACTGTTTCGGGAGGATACTTCCTAATTTATTGTTCAGTCCTTCATGCCAGACTTTATCAAAAACCTGTGCCACATCTAGGAAGACTGCAGAACAAACCTTTTTTTCCTCTAACGCATTTTCTATTATGTTGGCTATTCGGTGTATCTGGTCAATAGTAGAAGTAAAAGATTTGATTAACTTACACAATACCTATCTAGAGAACAGTAACAAGTACTGGTTTAAAATCTACTAATTCCCTACCATAACATTAATTTTGTCCAGGAAACAGTATGGAATTACTTTTCTGGTGCATATTAATCTCAAGCTCATTTCGCTGAAACAAACGCACGATTTCCCACAAGTGTCATCTGCTTTATACCGCAGTCTCTTGTATAGAATTTATGTGTAACGAATAGGAGAATAGGAGAAACCATGCAGCCTTGACATGCGGGTAATGTATTCCACCAGTCACAACCAGAAACTGTTTGCCAGGAGATAAGGGGTAAATTCGGTAATGTGAAGCATCATTTGATAGAGCTCTTCTTAAGGTTGTAATGTAGTTTTTTAGATTTTCCCAAAAACACATTTTACACTTGTATTTTAAAAAATATCTCAATTGGACTTTATAAAAATGATAGTAGTATCGGAAGTATATATAAATTTTAAAGGCAAACAACTACGACGAAAAAAAAATTTTGGGAAAGAAGTTGTAGCGGGTAAAATTCTCGACAACTTTGCTTCATACCATTTATTTTTTTTAAAATGCCAATGACTTTGGAGAAACATGGTTTACATGGTTTACATACATTATCATTTATCACAGAGAAAACATTCTACAATATCGAGCAATTACTCAAGTCCAGACTAATCGACTATATCGAAAAGCGAAATCTTTTTAATTTATATCAATACGGTTACCTACATAAGGAACAAATTATTATTATTATTAGACTATTAATGCCCTTATAAGTTGATAGAAAACATAACAAGGGGTTTTTATAAAGCAAAAAATGCTCGGCTACATACCTCGATCTTTAGCTAAAGCTTTTGATTGTGGTAGTCACGCGGTTTTGGTTGATAAACTGGAGTATTATGGAATCAGGGGAATACCATTGAAACTCTTTCAATCATATCTTGGGAGGAGGAAACAGGTGGTTGCGGTGAATGGTGGGGTGTCTTCTCAGCTGTGTGCATCTCATGGCAATATGGTCTAGAAGTACCGAATTGTTGGTTAAACGGGTTAATTCATTAAAAACGTGTGGAATTGATGCTTAATTACAGCGCATTCAGTCATAGTGATAAACCAAAATGGCGCATAGTGCGCTTCTACCACTATTCATTATTTTAAGCGCGCTCAGCAAAAATAGAATACCGAGTATATTGTTTGTTTATTTAAGCTCTATATAACGGGGAGTAGTATCTTGGACTATCCTACTAAAGGTAGGTATTTCATATTACGTAAATATGAATGTTGGAAATTTTAAATCACCACTATTATAGAAGACACAGAAGAGCGAAATAACCTAAAATTTCGTTAGACATTTAAAAAAAATTTCGCACTAGTTTGCACTTATTGTAGGATATATTTATGATTCCACCCTTTATCTACAAATCCCAATTATATTTTGCTGCTTATAGCTGCGTATTCTCCGTAATTTATTTTTCTTCGGTAGCTTAGCGTTTTGCGAGCCAACAGTGTACTTGCGTTAAACGTAATACTTGCGCCTAGTTTCAAATAAGTTTTTGGCTGTTATTTATTTAGATGAAGTAATGCATCAAATTAAAGATAAATACTCTTTATAATCTTCTCTCTATACCACTTTGGTCTAAAAGCTACAAATTATTGACAAAATTTGCTTTTTAAACTTGTAAATTCAATTAAACCTATAAGTAACTTAAGTATTGTTTCAAAACTGCAAATTTATTTATGAGTATATCCATGGTGGCTGATGCCTGCTAGTATCCATAAGGTACTATAGTTCATGGAAAACAAATAGTAGCAAATTATTTACTGCTAGTTGGTTATTTTGAAGAGGAGGGCTCAGAAGCCAGAAATAAATGATATAAACACCACTTATATTTTGCTGCTTAAAGCTGCGTATTCTCCGTAATTTATTTCTCTTCGGTAGCTTAACGTTTTGCGAGCAAACAGTATACTTGCGTTAAACGTAATACTTGCGCCTAGTTTCAAATAAGTTTTTGGCTGTTATTTATTTATATGAAGTAATGTATCAAATTAAAGATAAATACTCTTTATAATCTTCTCTCTATACCACTTTGGTCTAAAAGCTACAAATTATTGACAAAATTTGCTTTTTAAACTTGTAAATTCAATTGAACTTATATGTAACTTAAGTATTGTTTCAAAACTGCAAATTTATTTATGAATATATCCATGGTGCCTGATGCCTGCTAGTGTCCATAAGGTACTATGGAAAACAAATAGTAGCAAATTATTTACTGCTAGTTGGTTATTTTGAAGAGGAGGGCTCAGAAGCCAGAAATAAATGATATAAACATGATCGAGAATTTAATTATAGAAAAAATAACAGAAAAGGTAACTTAGAAGATATATTTAATTGAGCCATAGGTACATCGGACCCAATAATATCTAACATTAGTTTAAAAACTCGCATAAAGCGACAATAAAAATTAAATATTCTGCTTCCGAAAGAAGTTATTTCTTTACTACGACCATTTGCGTCAGAAACTGAGCCTTCTTTTTCCATGACTACACAGAAGCGAAACTGCGAGGACCAAGACAGTGAAGAAGCATACCAACGAGTTTGTCAATCTATCATTACTTGATAGTTTAGAATTAGAGGCGAAATAGTTTTTAAGTACACATTTTTTGTTATTATTTATTTGTTTGGTTGTTAATTTGTATTTAATATTTGTTAATATCTACATTATATACCTACAGATATATTATAGGTTAAACTTACTAACTACTTATTAAGTAATACGTAGCTTTCTTGCAAATTTTACGTCCATGATAGTAATAAACGCAGAATATCCCATACAGGCACCGTTTCAGGTAAACAAAATAGTTTTTGAAGTAAAATTTGCAGTAGGTACAGACTTATAATTATGAATACGCGTCCGCGGCCACGTTTTTAATAATTTAAATAATTTTTTTAAGTAATCGTCCGCGATATGCAACCGCAATTTTAATTTTTTGATCTTATGAAATTTAGAGTTCAGGTTCATAAGCAGCTACCATAAAAACCCTCTAAAAGCCAAGTTTCAAATAAATTAAACCATATTTTAAAGTGGTTGTCCGCCATATTCAAACCACCATGTCGTTTTCATCAATTTAGAGTTCAGACTCGTTAGTCAGCGACCTCAAAAACTCCCAAAATAAACGATGGATACGCCATTTTGTTTTTGAAATTTTTTAGTTCAGGTTCATAATCAGCGACTTCAAACAACCCAAGAAAGGCCATGTATTAACTAAATCAAAACATATTTTAATGTAATCGTCCGCCATATTGGATCCTACATTTTTTTTTAGCAATTTTAGTTTAGATTCATAATCAGCGACCGCAAAATCCCTTATATATACCAAGTTTCAAAACGTTGGCTATTTTTTGAGTTCAGACCACATGGCTTGGGGTTGTTCAGGGGTCTCTCCTTGGTGCGATCTTATTTATCATCTACATAAATGATCTTGCTCCCAACATCTCCTCGAATACAATTCTGTATGCTGATGACACGACCATTTTCGACATCGCCGATAACCACATTAGTTTGAAAGCGACGAACAAACTTTTAGGGGAGCTTAAGAATGGTTCATACCGAACAGCTTAAAACTGAATGTACAAAAATCACAAAATTTGTTGCTTTGATATCAGATCTGTTTGGAAAAGTCAAATTAAGTTGCTAGGAGTTTACATAGACAACTGTTTGAGCTGGGAGCATCAGGTTACCATGCTCTGAGAGCGACTAAACGCCATCACCCTCCAAATTAGAAAAATTTTCCAACTAGTAGATGTAAACACAGCCAAAATGCTGTACTTCTCAAATTTCAAAGCGTTGTTAGCTACAGCATACTGCCGTGGAGTTCCTCCAGCCATGCCCCAAGAGCGCTTATCTCGCAAAAGAGAATTCGATATACCTCCTAGAGACAGCTGCAAGCCAGTGGTCGTTAGAGAAGAAATGCTAACTGGTCCTTGTTTATGTTTGTATAAATGTCTGGTAAATATAAAAGAATTTTAACGACAACAAGAAGTCCATGCGTATGACACGAGCTTTGGAGATCATCTGACAATACCGTACCATCGATTCATAACATCTCCACGATGTATAGGTTACCAGGGCACACAATTTAATCCATTGAGGAGTATTAGTGTACAATATAAGTTTTCTCTTACAGTATGTATGTTTGATTTGTGTAATTTCGTATCTTTGGAATTTTGTTTTTTGACTTTCCTGTGTTGTTTTTTGAAGAGAAATAAGTTTTATTTATGTATTTATTTACTATCGGGTTGCAGAAGTATTTAACAATGTGTTGAAAGAGTTATTTCTACATAACATTAGTGAGAATCAAAATTTTCTTCAAAATAGTCACATGATATTCTTGATATACATAAAAAGCTGCTCAAGTGGAATTAATGGCGACCAAGATGTAAGACAATGAGTGGTATGATTTAAAATGTATTTACGTTTACTTTAAGTAAATCATTCATGTAGTAGCATTTACTTCAAGTAAATACTAAAAATTATACGCATTATACTCATGGGGAGGAACTATTTTGATATTTCGGTAGGTCAATTATTTTTTTTTCAGCTGTGTACGGTCGTTGTGTAGCGTTTTACACAACACGGATTTCAAACGGCACGGCACGGTACTTGTGAAAGGTTCGAATCTCATACACTTCGAATCGTACACGGACAAACCCTCACGGACGTTGTATCCCGTGTGAAAAGGCGGTAAGGCACTGTTCTCCTAGCTTCAATGCAAAAATGTTGAATGGATGGCTGACGAGTTCTTAGGAAATCATATTAAGACAAGATGAACAGGCTTTGGCAAATGCAGCGCCGGATTTAAGGGGGGACTGACTGGGCTGCAGCCCAGGGGCCCCCACCAAAAAGGGGCCCCCACCAAAATGAAACAAAACGAACAAAAATAAAAAAAAATATTTAAAATAGCAGTTTAACACTTTTATTGAAATCATGTGTATAAAGTAGGGTGTAAAACGTCCCGAATTTTGTCCCGACTTTTGAAAATGGTATTTATATGTCCAGAATTTCAGATACCACCCATAAACATATTAGCGTATTTAGTTGGTAGCGTAAATAGTGAAAAAGTCATTAATTTTTATGTGGAAATACACATGTACAAAAAATAACGAGTCAACTCTATTTTCCTTAGAAGAACAGATCTGCTATAAGTATACAGAAATTTAGTCAGTAACGATTGACCAAATTTTATATTAAATCTTGTTGAGGCTTTGCGTTCATGATTGTATTACATAGAAACATGGTATTTCTAGTTATAGAAATGCAGCACATGATTAATCTGTTTTTGTAATTTAGTCGAACTGATTTTGATTAATTTTAAATTTGGTTAAAAATAGTTAAAAGTAAAAATTCCACTGAAAACCACGGACACTACTCCACATAAAACAAAACTGAAAATTGTTATTATCGGGTTTCGATCCAAATAAAAACAATTATTAACTTATAGTAGAAAATAAAACTTATTGTTCTTCACTGTTCTTTATTTATTTTTATTTTTTGTTAGTGATTTTATTTGTTAGTGACGTGTTTCGCCTTTTGGCATTAAGAATAAATAAAGAACAGTGAAGAACAATAAGTTTTATTTTCTACTATAAGGAAACCTATTCACACAGCGTATATATCTCAAAATAATTATTAACTTTATTAGGTTTGTTCGAGCAGCAGTACAATAAGTGCATAAAGCACTTATTCTTTCTCCTGCGCATGCCAAATGGCTTTTTTGCCCTGCAAAAGCCTGCTGACGACGGCTCGAACGAACCTATTGTTACTGAAAACTGATATTTAACTCATATTTTTAGACGTGGGTTTTAAATCTATAAAAGGGTTTGCACTATGAATAAATAGTAAGCAACCGAAAATCCAATGACAATTCAACAAAAAAATCCATTATTGGAAATCAGTGGAAAAAAGGGTAGGATAGAAGATTTATTTTGGTTAGTTTTTACAATAAAAGATTGTTCAGGTAAGTTTTCTTTCTTATGTCTGTATCTACCACATTGTAGCTATGACATGTTATGTTCTTTATTTAAATTAGTTTTCTTAACAAAATGTAACATAAGATCCTTAAAATAAAAGAAGAACAAACATTAACTAAGAAAGCTAGCTACAATTTTTATTTTCTTGTGCCTGTTTACCTGTTTCCATGTTGACAATGATGATGGAATAACTATTTAAGATGGAAATCTGTTTTAACTATTCACAATGTATTATTATACAGGGTCCTGCAACTAAGCTCCCGTCTTCTGTAGCTCACTCACTCATTAAGCTAAGAGTTTGACATTTTGCAGGCTTACCCTGTACTTCAAGGTACAATTCAAGAAATTATTTTTTATTATACAGGGTGTTCCAAAAATGTGCAACGCCATGGTAATATATTTTTTTAAATTGCATGCTATAGATTTTTCTACACATTTGGGAGCCTTTTATGGTTGCCTACATATCACCAAAATTTTATTGAAATCGGTTGGGTGACCGCAGCGGAAAAAAATAAAAACCAAAAAAAATTTATTTTGCATCGTAGGCTTTAAAAATCAATAAAAACCACAAAATGCACCTCGTTAATAAAATTTTGCGACGTGTTTATTAAGTTAGATGTAATAGTCTCGTTAACCAAGTGACATTGATCCAAATTATACAGGGTGACCAAAATCGAGTGTCAAACTTGTAAAACTTCAAAGCGCGCTATTGTTCTTATTTTAAATTGGAACCCATAATTTTTTTTAGGTGAAACGATGCGGAATTAAAGAATAAATATTGTTTCTGAATACAACCCCATCACAATTCCCAATATTTTAAAAGTTATTCGCCAAAAACTCATTTTTCAACGTTTCCAACGGCAATTTTAGGTAATAAATATCGTACGTCGCGTTGAAAAACAATTTATTACATAAAATATAACGCAGAGAGGTATTTTAGATTTTACTGTACTTAATTAAGTAGTTATTCAATTGCCTAAATTTACTGCAAAATTTACCTATAGCTACATTTCCGTCCTTACCGCTATAGGTAAATTATGCCATAAATTTAGCATTTGAATAACTACTTAAGTAAGTACACTCAAATCTAAAATACGTCTATTATTTTTTATGAAATAAATTGTTTTTCAAAGCCACGTACGATATTTATTATCTAAAATTGCCGTTGGAAACGTTGAAAAATGAGTTTTTGGCGAATAAGTTTTAAAATATTGGGAATTGTTATGGGGTTGTATTTAGAAACAATGTTTATTTTTTAATTCTGCATCAGTTCACATAAAAAAAATTATGGGTTCCAATTTAAAATAAGAACAATAACACGCTTTGAAGTTTGACAAGTTTGACATTCGATTTTGGTCACCCTGTATAATTTGGATCAATGTCACTTGGTTAACGATACTATTACATCTAACTTAATAAACAGGTCGCAAAATTTTATTAACGAGGTGCATTTTGTGGTTTTTATTGAATTTTAAAGCCTACGATGCAAAATCAATTTTTTTTGGTTTTTATTTTTTTCCGCTGCGGTCACTCAACCGATTTCAATAAAATTTTGGTGATATGTAGGGAACCATAAAAGGCTTCAAAATGTGTAGAAAAATGTATAGCATGCAATTTAAAAAAATATATTACCATGGCGTTGCACATTTTTGGAACAGCCTGTATAATAAAAAATAATTTCTTGAATTGTACCTTAAAGTACAGGGTAAGCTTGCAAAACGTCAAACTCTTAGCTTAATGAGTAAGTGAGCTACAGAAGACGGGAGCTTAGTTGCAGGACCCTGTATACCCACCACGGAATCTCATCGTCCGTCCTTCGAGTATTAAAAAGTTGTCACCCTAGTGTAAAGTCACCCTAGTGTAAAGTCACGTGTTTTGCAATGCAAAATCATGTCATCAAGTGATGTGCTTATATGTTTGAGGGTCACTGGTGCGGTTTTCTTAGAGCCCAAGTGCTTTTAGCTCAGGGGCCCCACAGCTTTTAAGCCCAGGCTCCCAACAGCTTTTTTGCCTAGGGCCCTCACAGCTTTGCAGCCCAGGGGCCCCCACAGTCCTAAATCCGGCGCTGGGCAAATGTAGCGAAAATTGAGATATTTTTAAAAAGTCTAGGTGATCTTGGGTTTCAACAAGGTGTTGGTGTAGATGTTGGGGTACATCAAACCGTCGTTTCAAAAGTAATTAGAGAAGTTTCACAAAAGATAGTGTCGAAAAAAAATATTTGGATTTCTTTTCTTCAATATGCACGGGAAATTGAAGCTAGCTAAAGAGGGTTAGATATTACCTGGAGCAATAGGAACGGTACGCCACCAATTACATTTTTTTAAACAAATGCACCTATCTCAAGAAACACTCATTTTTCAACCGTATACTGTCGTACAACTTTTCATGATTCGTAATGTATTAAAACACATAGGGCGTTACACTAAATAAAATAAGGTATATTTTTTTGCGCCACGCAAAACGCAAACAACTTTTTTACAAAGCTTATTTATCCTTTCCCTGAGACAACGGAAATATTGCCCTATGCGACACTAATGAATTACTCTGTATGACCGGCAGATTTATTGGTCGACTGATGTTGCCGTTTCCTTCATTCTTTTCATTCGTGGAAAGATAAATGCGGACTGCCAATGCACAAACATCGTGTATTGTTAATTCGTTAAGGTTAATAATTAGTTATAAGGTCTAACCATATTGTTATGAAAGAATAATTTATTTTGTTATAAATTCATAATAAAATATCATATAATTTAAGTTCCAGTGAAAATAATTAAAAAAATCTTATTTGTTTCTCCGTTAAGGAGCCGCGGAGTTTTAAGTATAAGTTTTAAGTATAAGCAATGCATTTTTTCTAAGATATTGAAGATGTTACTAATCTGATATTGACGTACCGAAGGTTAGACAAATATTTTGTTTTAACAAACTTAAAATAAAATTTGCTCTAGCGTAAAATTGCTTAAAATCTATTTGGAACTAAAAATCGACTATTTACAACTGTCCCATAAAGATCGCGACGAACTGAACGGGATTTTAGGGGACACTTAATTAAGCATTTTTGTCAATAAAGTCATTCCCTGCAGAGCAGGTCTGGTAAGGTCAGTCTGGTTTTGCGTTTCGAAACACATGCACGCAACGGCAGAACTATCGCAGATCTAGCAACGCTTCATAACATTCATATCTTTGCAATCGCGATGTACCCTCCGCTAGAACAGCTTCAGATCGTCAAGTAGCATTACGGTGGCAATTCGGCGCAGCAGTGCGCGGATTTGTTTGCAATCACTTTTGAAGGCAGACCTATCCAGTGCAGACAAACCATTTTCAATATTTTGCATCAATTGAAAAAGATCTTTGTCTAAAGAGCTGCAGTACCTGTCATCCAAGGGTGATAAGTCCACAAGAAATTGAGGCAAAAGAACGACGGGATGTAGGTACTAATCTGCGGTGCTGTAGTACTGGACGATAAGAAATCCACTCAAGGGATTTCCGAGGAATTGGGTATTGGTAACAAAACCGTTGCTAAGGCTCTGGAAGAAGGGTGATTTCCGGTGTTATAAGTACTCAAAGACTCAGGAAAACTTTGCAGCGGACAGTATCCGTAGAATGGAGTTTTGTGAAACTGTAATGGAAAAGGCGAACGCAGATGACAATTTTATACAAAATATTATTTTTACTGATGAATCGACTTTTCCGTTACATGGTAAGCATAATCCTTCCATTCTTCGATATTGGGCCCAACAAAATTAGCACCGAACTTATGCTTACCGTTTTCAATATCCCGAAAAAAATAAATGTTTCGGCTGGTATTCTAGGCAATCATTTAGTTGGTCCATTCTTTATCGATGGATCTCTTAATGCCCAGAAGTACCTTTACTTTGTTGCAAGAGCAAGTACTTCCCGCCATTTATAACCTTCCCGGAGATTATCAGGATGATGTTTGGTTTCAGCAAGACGGCTGTCCTGCTCATAACGCGGCCAGGGTGCGAGAGTTTTTAACAACTGCATTTCCTCGCCGTCTTATTAGTGGGACAGGCGACATTCGTTGGTCCCGCAAGATCACCTGATCTATCTTTGAACGATTTTTTCTTGTGGGGTTATCTTAAAAATGTCATTTATGTTGATGAAGTCAATAGGGCACATAATTTACAGGAGTTGAGAGCAATAATTACAGAAGCTGCCAACACTGTAACAGCCGAAACGCTCTCTGGCTTGAGGGACTACTTCTACAAACGGCTCGGATACTGTCTTGCAGCGCAAGGCGGAATCTTTGACCCCGAGTTAAAATAATGTTTATTTAATTGTTTATGCGTAGTAGGATATTAGTTAATTTATATATTTTTTTAAAGTTGGGTTTTTAATTTTTGCATATTATTTTCTGACAATAAAAGAAAATTTAGAAACTATGTATGTACCATGTACGTGTATTTTTTAAAAGAAGCACTAAAGCGAGCGCACACAGTCCTGCGAACAACAAACTACTAGCTACTAGCACACGAAGCGTGCACCGGGGAACTGCTTAGCCGCTGACAAATACGGCGGGTGGGGAGAGCGATGTTCCCGTTCTTTTGTAAATGCTATGCTTAGCGTTCGGGGAAACGTACGGTATACTTTTTATAAGTATAATAAAATGTTTGGTTTTTAGATAGATGATATGGACGCTATGTCAAAGGAATTAAAAAACCTTACACCATGGGCCGTTGACCTAGGTGAGGTATAAACATGTTTTTGGATAAGGCGTCAGTGTAAACCAATTAGTCTAAAACTCTTTCATGGTATGTATTTTCTGAAGATTTGTGTATGCAAGTACCTACGTTTATAAATTCAAGAGAAATGCAAAGGGGTTAAAGTGTAAATCCTGTCAGATTGAGCTATTTTTGATACAAAGAAAAAAAGCACTCTTAACCCATTTGATAATGTAGAATAAATCTTTCATTTATGGTTGAGTGTTGAAGATATGATCTAAGTTGCATACATCTATGATTTATATTTTCATAACATATGTATAATGCTATACACTTTTATGATGCTATGGAATGATATTTAATTTATGTTAAAACGGTGTATTAAATGTTGAATGTTTTCTTTGCAAAATATATTCTATATTTATACTTACGTACCTATAGTTTTAATTATCACTCGTAATGGACAATTCAATGTTAGAAGGAAACATTATATTAGCTATTTAATAATTAGCAATGTTTTCGCCACGTACTTTAATATCATATAAATACATACATATACGTCAATTATTTTTAAAATAAATTTAGTAAATTGTACGGATTATTTACATAATACGGTAACTATTATTATATACCTACATCATACCAGTAAATAAAAAAGATGTCCCATAGATTTACATGAAATATATGAAAGCACACCATTATTTATTTAATTGGCCACATCAAAATGACAAATTACAAGACGTTATGTAATAACAATTTATTATTATAATAAGAATTTTACAAACGCATTGCTTTTTTACAACATGTAAAATCACATCAAAATGGCTGGCGTATTGATAACCTTGAATATTGATGTATATTTTCACTGTGTAGGTTAACATGTAATTAGTACTGCATAATAATTGCGTGTATGAGTCAGTTAGTGTTATGATTACCACACAATGTAAGTTTTAGTTTAATATACTGATGATTGGAATATACGATACGGCCGGATACGGGATACTAATTTTGGATATTAGAGAAATAGTGTTTGTTTAATATGCGATTAAACAAGGTGTAGGATATGAAATAAAAGAAAATATATGTTGTGGTGGTCAATTCGTTGATGCAAACCAGGTGTTATCTTCTGGTTGGCTATGGAGTTCTGCCATTGCACTATGCTCTAGAAGTACCGAATAGTTGGCCAAAAATCAAATTTTCAAGTTTTGAATTCAGTTAAATTCTGTGTCCTATATGAAAGTAAACAGGTTTATTCATTAATCACGTGTGGTATTGATGCTTAATTACAGCGCATTCAGTCATAGTAATAAACCAAAATGGCGCATAGTGTGCTTCTACCACTATTCACTATTTTAAACGCGCTCAGCAAAAATCGAATACTGAGTAACAATATACATTATTTAAGCTCTAAATAATGGAAAATGACATCTTGGACTAT
The DNA here is from genome assembly GCA_964023965.1 of Melinopterus prodromus. NCBI lineage: Eukaryota > Metazoa > Arthropoda > Insecta > Coleoptera > Scarabaeidae > Melinopterus > Melinopterus prodromus. The sequence continues at coordinate 27,858 of CAXIES010000280.1, forward strand.
CCTACTGAAGGTAGGTATTTCATATTATGTAAATGTGAATGAAGTTTAAATCACCATAATTATAGAAGACACAGAAGAGCGAATTAACGTAATATTTCGTTAGACATTTAAAAAAATGTTTGCACTAGTTTGCACTTATTGTAGGATATATTTATGATTCCGGTCTTTATCTCCAAATCCCACTTATATTTTGCTGCTTATAGCTGCGTGTTCTCCGTAAATTATTTTTCTTCGGTAGCTTAACGTTTTGCGAGCTATCAGTATACTTGCGTTAAACTTAATACTTGCGCCTAGTTGCAAATAAATTTTTGCTATTACATTATTTATATGAAGTAACAAGCAATGCATCAAATTAAAGATCAATATTCTTTATAATCTTCTATCCATACCACTTTGGTCTAAAAGTAACAAATTATTGACAAACTTTGCTTTTTAAACTTGTTAAATCAATTAAACTTAGAAAAATTTCTAAGTACTTGTTTCAAAACTGCTAATTTATTTATGACTATATATCCATGGTACCTGATGCCTGCTACTGCGCATAAGGTACTAGTTTATGGAAAACAAATAGTAGCAAATTATTTACTGCTAGTTGGTTATTTTGGAGAGGAGGGCTCTGAAGCCAAAATAAATGTTCATTCCAGTAAAAAATAACAGAGAAAATAACTTAGAAGATATATTTAATTGAGCCATAAACACTTCGGACCCAATACTATCTAACATTAGTTTAAAAACTCGCATAAAGCGACAACACAAATTAAAGATTTTGCTTCCGAAAGAAATTATTTCTTTACTACGACCATTTACGTCAGAAACTCAGCCTTCTTTTTCCATGACTCTTCCACAGAAGCGATACTGCGAGAATCAAGACTCAGACAGTGAAGAGAATATATACCAACTTGATAGTTAGAATTAGAGGCGGAATAGTTTTTAAGTACACATTTTTTATAATTTACTTGTTTGGTTGTTAATTTGTATTTAATATCTGTTAATATCTACCGACACATTTTGCACATTTTACGTTTATGATAGTAATAAATGCAGAATATCCCATACAGGGAACGTGTCAGGTAAACATAATAGTTTTTTACGTAAAATTTGCAGTAGGTACAGATTTATAATTATAACCACGTTTTTTGACCACGTTTTCAATAATTTAAATATTTTTTGAAAGTAATCGTCAGCCATATGCAAACCGCAATTTTGATCTTTGGTCTTTTGAAATTTCAGACATTTAATCACCTGCCATAAACCCTCTAACAGCCAAGTTTCAAATAAATTAAAGCACATTTTAAAGTGATTGTCCGCCATATTGAAGCCACCATTTTGGTTTCATTAGTTTAGAGCACAGATTCGTAGTCAACGACCTCAAAAACTCACAAAATACACATTTGAAGTAAATCAAAACATATTTTAATATAGTCGTCCACCATATTGGATCTCCCATTTTGTTTTTCGCAATTTAGAGTTTAGAATCGTAATCAGCGACCTCAAAATCCCTTATATACTACGTTTCAGAATTTTGGCCAATTTTTTGCGAGTTCAGACCACTGTGCGTTGGTGTTTTTGTATAATTTGAGATTAAACAACATTCATTCATAATTTTGGCCGAAAGAAAGAACATATTTGGAAAAACTTTATTTATTATTGAGAATGCCGAAATGTACGAACATATCAATTTATGACCTGTGTGGATTTGTTTAAATCTACAATTGCCTGTTGCCCTGGATTATCTAATGAAGAACACCATTATAGAAAAGTCACAAGAAATGCCACCAGTTGACAACTACGTTGGCATTTACCCGTTCCTATAAATTTCCGGTTTAACGAACTCGCGTACTCTGTAAGTAGTTTCAAACTTTAATTAATTTAGGGTAATTTCTACGAAAATATTCACCGACGTGCACGGTAACATTGGTAATAAATCAACTAATAATTAAAACCGTTTGCTGTAAGCAAACCACAAGGAACCGTTTCCAGCAAAGCACGCTTGCGTGCGCTATTCGCCGTAAAGTTATAAAGTGTGGCGCCGTGACGCTCAACGGGACAGTTTCGACTATGCGACGCGAGTCGGTGCTCGCCAAAATCAGTGAACGGTTATCACGTGGTGAGATGATCGTGCCAACGCGTTGATCGGAAGGAAAGTTAACGGATTTTTTAGAGGTAATGTCATTGATAAAGTAGAGCTTTTCTCATCCAGTAACACTTTTAACCATTACGCAGATCGCAAACTAAGATAGTAAACTATATATTTAACTTAACCTATGACTTAAGCCGTAGAATGTTATCGGTGAGATCAGGTCTAGTTTTAAAAAAGAAATGAGAGAAATTTTAAATTCATAGTTGTGGGTCACCGTGGAACGGCGAATTTTTGTTTTGGAGCCGCCGAGAGAACAATATAAATAAAGCATGCCGGTGTTTATTTTCGTCTGTCACCGGGGTATTTATAAACTTAGAAATTATAGTATTTTCATTCTAAAAGATAGTCGGGCGAAATGTGCGTACGTAAGTTCGGAGATAGGTACTAATTCGTATGCCAGAGACAAAACTGCTATCGACAAGATGAAACTTTTTGGCATGGAATTCGATCCCGGTTGCCAAGAAAACACAAATGACATATTCGATATTGTCCCCGGCGTGAAACTTTCCAGATGCATCAATTAATACGATAATGCCATTGTTCATTCGGGAATGACTGGGATTATAATGTTTAAACGTTTATAATAATAAAAATCTGATGTGGCCAGGCACATGACTTTATCATACAATATATAAAATTAGTAGTTTAGCTGCATGAAAATCCATGATTGAGATAAATCGTGTCTGCATTAAAATTAAACTAATTGCCAGGATTTTACAGATATTTTGATACTATTGACAGTAGGTATTGTCAAAGCATCAGCATTTGACACTACCTACTGTCATTTGAATAATAGTTATTTATGTCACAAGTGCCGAAAGTACGAAATAGCACGACGAGCGGTGATGCGGCACGTCACCGAAGGCGGAGCGTCGCCGTCACATGTGAGCAAGTCGCGCTATGTAGTTTTCGGCAGGAATGACATCGACCTTTTTATGTGTTGCTTTTTGAGAAATATGTATTTAAAAAAATTAGAAAATGGTTTTAATTTCTGTATAGGAAATGCTAGGTTGATACCACTTCTACGAAGCGTCAAGTTTAAAAAGCTAATTCAAATTCTGACAGATTTATATTTGTTCATGACACTATAGATATCTCACCCGTACGAACATACTAAAATAAAACTAAACTCATCGCTATACTTTATTTACAGTTTTCTCAATTTATCGTTATTAGAATTAGATATAACAACGGGTTGATATTTCTTATCAACAAACAATCAAATTGGTGATCTTATTTTAATTGAAATTTGTATTTTGCACTTTTCCGCACAAGAGCGGCAACGTTCCATAGCGGTTCTCCAATCTCTGATGAAATTAGCTGTTTTCGAGTATGACATGGTATGACAGCACCATGACAGCACAAAAAAATATTTGTCAAATCCTGGCTTTGTCAAATCCTGGCTACTATGTAATTTCATATCAATGCAGATGCGACCAATATCGATCAAATAGAATTTGCTCTTGAAGCTAAACTATTCATTTAACCAAAAAATGTCATAGGCATAAATTATTCAAAATTTCCTTTACTTTAATTTATTATTTAACTATTTTGTCGAAATTACAGAAATGGCGGCTCTTTTGCAAAATCCTTGAAAAAGGCTTACAATAAACTACCAGTTCCTTTGGACCCTTTTGAACCAAAAGCTTTTCAGCTCTAAGTTTGGTCATAAAACTTCTAAATATGAACTTTCGTCCCTATACCTGTAGTAGTTTCTCCGGAATCGTCGCCACAAAAATCGTTTACACACACGCACAGACACACACACACACACACACACACACACACACACACACACACACACACACACACACACACACACACACACACACACACACACACACACACACACACACACACACACACACACACACACACACACACACACACACACACACACACACACACACACACACACACACACACACACACACACACACACACACACACACACACACACACACACACACACACACACACACACACACACACACACACACACACACACACACACACACAGACATTTTTTTGCACCTTGGTCAAAAATGTTCAGGGGACCCATAAAGACCTATTTCCGCTAAAATCTCAATTTTTTTTTTCGGCACGATTACAATACTTTATCATACTGCGTATGATAAAGTAACTAGATATGAATATACGGATATCCCGTATCTTTCCGGACTTACCGTAATGATTAATGTATATATAGTTAATGGTGATATACAGGCGGGATGTAAATTTTTAAATAAATTAAAAATTACAGCCACAACCTGGATTTGAACCAGGGACCTTTGTGTCGCTAGCACAATACTCTACCAACTGAGCTATTGCCTTGATATGACAATTTTCCCTAACAGATGTCATAGGCCTCAATAGCTCAGTTGGTAGAGTATTGTGCTGGCGACACAAAGGTCCCTGGTTCAAATCCAGGTTGTGGCTGTAATTTTTAATTTATTTAAAAATTTACATCCCGCCTGTATATCACCATTAACTATATGTTTATAATAATGTTTATAATGTTTAGTTTTAAATATATAAATTGGAATTTGGAACTTTTTATTACACCATCGTTTGACCATTTGTTTGACCATGTTTGACCATCTTTTTATTTGGTTTAACCACCCCCCGTTTACGAGTTAATTACATTTTAAACATGGGGGCCAACTTAACGGTAGCCACCCATTATTTGAATTTACAAGACTTTATTACGCCATCGTCTGACCATTTGTTTGACCATGTTTGATCATATTTTTTTTTTGTTTAACCACCCACCGTTTTGGAGATATGGGCATTTTAAAAATAGGTACTAGCGTGATGCTGGCCCCCCATCGTTGGAATTTTGAGGTTTTTATTACACTATTGTTTGACCATTTATTTGACCATGCTTGACCATATTTTTATTTCGTTTGACGACCCTTCGTTTTGGAGATATTTATAGGTATTTTTAAAATAGGGACTATTTTGAAGCTGCCCCCCCCCCCCCATCGTTGGAATTTTGAAGTTTTTATTAGACTATCGTTTGACCATTCGTTTGACCATGTTTGACAATATTTTTATTTTGTTTGACCACTCTCCGTTTCTGAGATACTGAGACCCCAAGTCTCCGCCCATGCTTGGTTTTAATATCTCATTCGTGCTTCTAATACTTGATTTTCTGCAATTTTTACGTTTGACCATTTTCCGTAATCGAATAACTATGATTGGCCATATTTTGGAATTTTTGAAATCGCTGCCAATTTTGAATTACAGTCGACAAAGTGATTTTGCCGATGATTAAAATATGTTCGCAATTGCGATTTATAATAGTAAATAGTTGAATATTCACAATTTTAACGTTTGACCATTTTCTGTAGTCGAATGACCTTGACTGACCATATTTTGGAATTTTCAAAACCCCTCCTAATTTTGAATTACGACCGCCAAAGTGATTTTGACGATTACCATTGAAACACGGCGGTCTCATACAAAATTTGAAGCAATTTCAAAAATTGAAAAACACGGTCAATCATGGTCATTGATTGCGGAAAATGGCCAAAAGTCATTGAAAAAATAAAAAAAATGGTAGATACAGAGATGAAACGACTTCATGAACTTTATAATTGCTCTGGTTACAAATGGCACTAATGCACCCCTATAGAAAAGTAGGGCATTTTTACACCTTATAACAAACCATTACAAGATCATGGCATTTCAAATGGTTTGCAGTCTCTCGATCGATATTTAGCCCGTGGGAACATCACCAAGTATTGCCATAAATGCAATGAAATAGTTAATATTTCTGTCAAAACAGGAAAAGTTTTATGTATTGACATTGTGCCCTTTCAAACAATCCAATGCCAACTCTTAAATTCATATTCAGCTAAATGACTTACCTGAAACTATTAAAATTATCAACCTACGAGGTGGTATACCATTTGATTACCCAGTTTGTAGTACTTCCGTTGGGCACTACAAAGCTTCTTGTCGACGTGGAGGAGCTAAATGGGAATTGACGATGGTTTGAAGAATACCATTATAAATGTTACCGGGTAAAATTCATCTCTTATTTTATTCTCAGACACTGGAAGAAATGTACTGTAGGACTGAAGGACTGTAGGACTGAAGGACTGTAGATTCGTCGGCATTGGTTCAAACAAAAATGTAGCCATTCAACTTTTAAATTATGAAACAACGTCACTGTTGATTGTATTTACCAGTTGTTGATCATGTATCACTGTTGGGGTTTATTTCTATTAGCACCACATTTTTCATCACATCATTAACGTAATAACACTAATATATACTAAAACATATAAATAATTTATATATGAAAAAAATAAACTTCTATCTAAACTACAATAAAAAGTAGAAAATCTCAAATACAGAAACCACACAGCAGCAACTGACGGGGTTAGGTTCTAACCTTTGAAACCCGGTAGCTGGGAAAGAACTCCAAAAGCATGCAAAAGGTTTGAAGTGGAAGGTCTTGACGGGTTTTATATAATCTCTATCATGATACACACCGATGATTATGATGACAGTAGGAACACCTACGTGACAGAAATTCAAAATTAATAGAAATTTAATAGAAATTAATAAAATTCCTGAGCGTGGTGAAACATGTTCATTCGATTGGTCAAGCGTCAACATTGTGAATATCCAACCTTTTGCTATGATATCTCCCAATTAAGTATTTCAAAGGTAACCGTCAAATCCACTTTATCGGCTGTAAGTCAAAATTGGATCGGATTTTGCAAATTTCAAAATATTGTCAATCAAGATTATTCGATTGCGGAAAGTGGTCAAAGCACGAAATTGCGAACCTCTTACTATGATAAATCGCAATTACGTGTTTCTATGGTAACCATCAAAAGCACTTTGACGGTCGTAATTAAAAATTAGGGGGTTTGAAAATTCCAAAATATGGTCAGTCAAGGTCATTCGATTACAGAAATTGGTTAAACGTTAAAATTGAGAATATTCAACTAGTTACTATTATAAATCGCAATTGCGCACATATTTTAATTAAAGTCATCGGAGAAATTACTTTGTCGGCTGTAATTAAAAATTAGCAGCGATTTTAAAAATTCCAAAATGTGACTAATCTTGGTTATTCGATTACGGAAAATAGTTAAACGTAAAAATTGCTGAAAATCGAGTATTGCAAGCAGGAATGAGATATTAATAGACATTAATAGATATTAATAGAGCAGAAAATGACTGAGTTCGAGACAAAAATAGTAGCAGGAAGCCGACGGTCCCAGGTCACGTGAAACAGACCGTAGATGTATTGTGATATGTTTCCTACTCACAAATATCATTGCTTAAATCGTTATAAACAAAAAACGTCAAAAAAAGGTGTTTTCTTTTTCGTTTTTCGCTTGTAAAAACTGAACCGATGGAGCAAGCTTGATGCTTTCAACAGAGAATGAAAAGACGAAAAAAATGAACCCTGCACGGACTCGATTGAATTATTATTAACGGAGGAAATTCGGAGATTCGCAAATTCATAACTACGCTATTTTCAAAGCTGTAGCGGCTTTTCGCGTGAAAGTAGCGACTGATAGGTACATTGAGTGTGGACAACCCAGGCGTTCGCGGAGGGTGATCAAACGAAATAAAAATATGGTCAAAGATGGTCAAACAAATGGTCAAACGATAGTGCAATAAAAACTTCAAAACGGAGGGTGGTCAAACGAAAAAAAAATATGGTAAAACATGGTCAAACAAATAGTCAAACGATGGCGTAATAAAGTCTTGAAAATTCCAATAATGGGGGGCTACCGTGAAGTTGGCCCCCATGTTGGAAATGTAAATAACCCGTAAACGGTTGGTGGTCAAACGAAATAAAAAGATGGTCAAACATG
>CAXIES010000281.1:0-28540 GCA_964023965.1 Melinopterus prodromus
CATCCACTCAGAGCCGGCGCACAGGGTAAAAAATTTCTAAAAGCCTGACCAAAAGTCGAAAGCATTTTCAATTTAGCTGAAATTCGGTATTAGGGGGCATTTGGGGTCGCTGATTATAAATCTAAACTCCAAGTTAAAAAAAAAATGGCCGATCCAATATTTCGGACATTTGTTCGAAAACTATTTTCAATTTAGTAGTAGCTGATTATAAATCCGAAATAAATAAACAAAAAATCAAAATGGCGGATCTAATATGGCGGACATCAGTTAGTTTCAATTTAGCTGAAATTCGTTATTAAAGGGGGATTTGGGGTCGCTGATTACAAATATGAATTCAAAATAATAAAAAATAATGGCTAATCTAGCGGATATTTGTACGAAAACTGCATTAAATTTAGCGGAAATTCAATATTTGTGGGGATTTGGTGTAGATGATTATATATTCGAAAAAAAAAATAAAACAGCAAAATGGCGGATCAAATATTGGCTAACACTTGTTTTTATATTTAGCATTTAGTTGAAATTTAGTATTCGGGAGTTTTTGTGGTTGATGATTACAAAGCCAAAATTAGAAGAGTACAAGAACAAAATGGCGGACATATGCTCCAAAATTACTTTTAATCGGATAACCTGGTAACTTATCCTGAAAAATATGTCCAAAAATATGGATATTTCAAATATCCAAAAATTAGAGAAATGTTATACCATGAATGTTTTAAATCGCTACAAAAGAAAAATATACCAACACAATATTTAACAAAATACAGTAAACGTATTATTATTAAAGTCATTGTACTTTTTGAATATGCAGACAGTTTCTCCTCATTCTTACTCATTATTACGCAAACAAATATCATATTTGTTTGTGTAATAATTGTTCCTGAAGAAACATTAAGAATTAGCTGCCCCTCCTGCCCATTTTGAAGTTATGCCATGTATTGCGTTAAATGTGAATAGTGGAATTTGACACTTTGAGGCTTTTACCGATTTTAATGATTCTTTCGGGTTCCCGCCTTCGGATTTTATAAAAGTAACTTCTTACAGTTGCTATACCGGGAGAGACAACGTCACGTTTTGGTGGCCCAAGTGTAAGAATCCCTGTGGGGAAAATAAAACTTGATTAGGCTCCTAAAGTAGACTGTTGAAAAGCTGTATCAATTCCCAACTTCTTTTCTCTTTTTTTTCGCTTTAGCCATGCGATACGTGATCGATTGAATAGGTAATGTGGCAGTAAATTACTTTGAGTACTAACTATTATTATTGTTAACTTGCACCATTAACGGATTCTGTCCCTACACAACCGATAATCTAGAACTAAATTACACAATATGAATTTGAAAACATCAGAATCACCATGCATAATAAATTATTTCGATTTCTATTCATGATTCCCCAATTTCCTCGTAGCCCATCTTCACGAAATCTGCAAAAAAAGGTAAAATTAAGCTATGCACTCCTATGGCATTTCAATCTATGGGAGAGTAACATCAACGCGAAATCGTGCAAGAACCAAACACCAATTGCGAAATGGACGATTGTGCCTCTTCTAACTTGATATCTATATTCTGGCAATCTACTGACATTTTCACGAAATATTCTCATGAAATAATCCGATTAAACCGAAGATATGATTGGCAATAATTTCCTCGCTGATTTATTTACGACATGAATGTTGATGGTTTATTTAAATTTCTACGGTTCTTGTTATGTTTCTTTGTCCGCGCTTTCTATATTGGTACATGCTGATAAACGTCCCACCCATGTCAAAGGCTTTTTGTTGTAGACCAAGTTTTGTTGCGCGCAGTGGGAATTCTAGTTTCTGTTACATGAATTTTGACTTATTTCTACTTCGCAAATGCTGGGCGCGCCTGCTTGCTCTTTTGTGAAAGTGCTTTCGCATTTTTAATAAGCCGTTTGATATATTTCTTTGTGGACATGTCTTAATATTCCACGTCAAAGCAGTAATTATGTCAATATGTTAATGAACACTATAAACATTAAATCTGTATTTTAAATAGAAAAAAACTGTTGTGGATTCTATAAATATTATACTGTATCTATACATGTCTAATTAAAGACGCTATGGCACAAAAATGGTTAAATTGTTGATTATTGACTCACAATACAAAACTTATGGGGTGGAAGAGGGGACAAAATTTCAGTTGGAGGTGATTATTTCTCATAACTACATTTAGACGTAAAAAAGCACCTACAACCTTTTTGTAGCTAAATATTACGTACAACAATTTTAATGAATGTTTTTAATTGTCACAAAAAGAAACTATATTTTCCCCTTTTCTTTCCCGTGTTATTTTTGCAGTAGTTGTATGGACGGGGACTTTTGATAGTCACATTTAAAACGGCTAAATTTAGTCCGACTTGTCAACATGAAACTACCGTATCCTAAAACGGGGTGATGTTGATCACTCGTTGTATTCCTAACACAAATCCAAACTTTTTCATGTATTTGGTTTGGTAGATTTTGTTGATATTGGGACTGATTGTAACTACCAATATACAGGTTGTCTCACGGAACTGGTACATTAGAAGTTTCTCATGTTCTACTATTTCTGGAAACTTGAAATCTTTGAACTAGAATTTACTCGATCTGAGCTCTTCAGCTAAAATATTCTCAATTTAACTGTCACGTCCGGTCACCGGAAGTTGGTATCAACTTTGTTATTTTAAATAGAATGACATATTTTTAATTTTATTTGTGGTTTCACGTATCAAAATACATCATTTTTGATAATGTTTCTCTATACCTAAATATTATCATTTTTGGGTTCTTTTGATTTTACTATCTTTTTGGTGATTTTTGGGGTTACGTTTAAAATTGAATGAGATATTCAATATTATTATTGAAACTAGAAGTTTCATGATTGGTGGTCCAAAACTAGAAACATAACCAAATAAGACGATGTTTAGTTCATCATGATACCTTATACAAAATTTACAACACAAAAATTGAATTTTCAAACGTAAAAAACTCATTTTTTTTTCAAGTGGAACCCGCTGTATAACGATACTCCACTCGATAGGAAATCTTATGCCCTATCAATCAATATTATGGTTCCCTATATCTATCTTTAATAGTTTTTGAGATATTGTCAGTATAAAAGAATGCAAACTAAATACAAAACGATTCTTTCTTCATTTATAGGAATGTTACAAGTTTGAAACAGCATGAAAACAGAAAAATATTGAAAATGTTCGTTAAAACTAAAATAATATATTTGGGATATCAACTTAAATTAAAACTTAATTATATTGTTCGAAATGCTGCCCGTTCTGCTCCAAACATTTCAAAACTCTTCGCTGTACTTCTGTCATCGTCGCGTCGTTCTTCGGATTTCTTGTCGCTGAAGTCCATTAATGGCGGCTACTACTGTGTTACTCAATTCTTCTCGACTATTAACTGCTGTGGAATAGACATGACACCAGAAATAATAGTCTAATGGTGTTAAATCTGGTGAGCTTGGTGGCCACCGCCAGGGTCCCCTATTTCCGAACCAACTATCGTTAAAAATCTGATTAAGTTGAATAGATACCAAATGCGAAGAATGTGCCGGTGCACCGTCCACTTGATAAAATCAGTCGTGTAAAATATTGGAAGGAAGAGTTTCGCAAAAATTGTTCACATATCCGCGCAAAATTTCTAAATATCTATCACTATTTAAATTTTTGTTGTAAATTTCTTATCTATTTAGGTCCCTATTAATACATGGGAGTATTCAAAATGGATTTAAAGAAAACTCAATAACTATTAAAGATAGATATAGGGAACCCTTTAGGTATAGGGAAACCTTATTCCAAATGATGTATTTTAACACGTAGAACCCAAAAATAAAATTAAAATTATGTTATTTAATTTAAAATAAAAAATCTGATGTGGCCAGGCACATGACTTTATCATACAATATATAAAATTAATAGTTTAGCTGCATGAGAATCTATTCTATTGAGATAAATCGTAGGTATTGTCAAAGCATCAGCATTTGACACTACCTACACTACGTCATCAGAATAATAGTTATTTATGTCACAAATGCCGAAAGTACGGAATAGCGCGACGAGCGGTGATGCGGCGCGTCACCGAAGACGGAGTGTCGCCGTCGCATATGAGCGAGTCGGCTATCTAGTTTTTGGCAGGAGCGACATCAACGTCTATAGTGTTGCTTTTTAAGAAATACGTATTTAAAAAAAATAAATGATGTCTGTATAGTAAATGCTAGGTTGGTACCACTTAGACGAAACGTCAAGTTTAAAGGTGCGTTCCGATTGGTAGGTAATGGTAGCTAATGGCGGTGGTAGAATACGAAATTATAGTATTTCTTACATATCGTGATAATGACACATATTAGTTTGCATGTACATAAACATGAGTCACTATCAATTTTCTATTGGAAATACTATAACGGCGTCGGCTACCACTGCCATCGTCACTAATGAAAACGCACCGTAAAAAGGTAATTCAAATTGTGACAGATTTATATTTGTTCATGACACATCCCTACCAACATACTAAAATAAAACTACACTCATCGCTATACTTTATTTATAATTTTCTCAATGTATCGTTTTTAGAATTAGATATAAAGACGGGTTGATATTTCTTATTAACAAACGTCAAATTGGTGATCTTACTTTATTTGAAATTTGTATTTTATAATTTGCCGTACTACAGCGGCAACGTTCCATAGTGGTTTTCCAACCTCTGATGAGATCAGCTGTTTTCGAATGTGACAACACAAAAAAATATTTGTCAAAATCCTGGCTACTATGTAATTTCATATCAATGCAGATGCGACCGATCTCGATCAAATAGAATTTGCTCTTGAAGCTAAACTATTAATTTTACCAAAAAATTTCATAGGCATAAATTATTCAAAATTTCCTGTGCTTTAATTTATTAATTAAGTAATTTGTCGAAATTACAGAAATGGCGGCTCATTTCCAAAATCCTTCAAATAGGCTTAGAATAAACTGAAAGGCTAAACTATTAATTTTACCAAAAAATGTGATAGGCATAAATTATTCAAAAATTACTCTACTTTAATTTATTTATTAACTATTTTGTCGAAATTACAGAAATGGCGGCTCATTTGCAAAATCCTTCAAAAAGGCTTAGAATAAACTACCAGTTCCTTTGGACCCTTTTCAACCAAAAGCTTTTCAGCTCTAAGTTAGGTCATGAAACTTCTAAATATGAACTTTCGTCCCGATACCTTTAGTAGTTTCTCCGGAATCGTCGTCACAAAAATCGTTTACACACGCACACACACACACACACACACACACACACACACACACACACACACACACACACACACACACACACACACACACACACACACACACACACACACACACACACACACATACAGACATTTTTTTGTACCTTGGTCAAAAATGTTCAGGGGACCCAAAAAGACCTATTTCCGCTAAAATCTCATTTTTTTTTTCGGCATGATTACAATACTTTATCTTACTGCGTATGCTAAAGTAAAAAGTTGATACTAACTTCCGGTGACCGGACGTGACAGTTAAGTTGAGAATATTTTAGCTGAAGAACTTAGATCGAGTAAATTCTAATTCCAAAATTACAAGTTTCCAGAAATAGTAAAACATGAGAAACTGCTAATGTACCAGTTCCGTGAGAAAGAGATTTTCCATTGTTAAAATGCACACGCCATAAACAAGAGTTAGATTGTTCACCCACTTTTTATTTTGTTGTTTCTAAGTTGTTTGGTAATTGTTTTCTATACCGATACACCGACAGCTGTCTCGCTGACATGCCAATTTTACTGTAGTGTACAGACGCCAATATATCGATTAGTTGTTCGACAAAAAATACGTGATACCTTTTCGATTGGAAATTTCACGGAAAATAATTTTCATAATAACCATCTTTTAAGAAAAAATTCTGACACGGAACGTAAAATAAAATTTAAAGTAATATTTTATGAACTATAACAAACTGATAGTTTCCGAGATAATCGCAAACAAAAACTCAATTTTATCTCCATTTTTACTGAAACGAATTTGACTATACTATTTGTCTACTCTCGACATATAAATATAATCGTTAGCAAGAATACAACAATTATTGACGAAACGAAAAACGTTTTATTAGGAAAGTATATGATCACTCATGTAAAACGAAGTAACAACACTAATAGAATACCAAAACATAACAATCTTACGTAACACTCGGTTACACCTGCAGATATTTGATTGATCCGTCTATAGCGTGTTATTATTATTACCATGGCATGTTACCGGAGGTTTTAAACTTGCATTTCATATCTCCTTTCTACCGCGAAGAAGGCTGGGCTGGAGGTATACGATAGGTTAGTAGTCTGGGTGGATACTGGATAACAATTTTACTGCATTGCGTGCATTTCTACCATCGAGAGCCAATGTACAGTAACGCAGTTTATTTGGCAGTAATTTTATGCAATTACTTTCGCATTTTATTTGCTTTATTAGGTTGATCACCTGACAAACGACACGGATCAATATGTCATGGCTGCAAATAATGTGAACGTGAGAAGGTTTCGTTATAGGAAGAAAGTAGTGTCATTCTTGAAGAAAACAAGCTGCGTATCTGTGGGAATTGAACTGGAATATGAAGATGTGGGTTGGTGTGATTTTGTATCAGATTGATATTAGCGGTTTCCCAGCGAAATGAAATTAAAGTTGCAATTATACCAAATCGCGATCCTCTCACCTTATCATAAAGTTTACCATTGCTTCTTATTAATGTTTATCTTCGTATTTGATTAACTATTAAGGCATCTAATATATTGCTGAAGAAAACGAAAGTTTCCTAAGTTTAATAATAACCGTTTATGAGCACTCCCATCTGAAAAAAATCTGATGTGGCCAGGCACATGACTTTATCATACAAAATATAAAATTAATAGTTTAGCTGCATGAGAATCTATTTAATTCAGATAAATCGTGTCTACATTAAAATTAAATTAGTTAGCCAGGATTTGACAGATATTTTGATAGTCAATACTATCAATAGTAGGAATTGTTAAAGCATCAACATTTGACACTACCTACTGTCACCAGAATAATAGTTATTTATCTCACAAGTGCCGAAAGTACGGAATAGCGCGACGAGCGGTGATGCGGCGCGTCACCGATGACGGAGCGTCGCCGTCGCATGTGAGCGAGTCGCGCTATGTAGTTTTTGGCAGGAGTGACATCAACGTTTGTTTTGTTGCTTTTAGAGAAAATGGTTATATTTCTGGATAGGAAATGTTAGGTGATACCACTTCTACAAAACGTCAAGTTTAAAAAGCTAATTCAAATTCTGACAGATTTATATTCGTTCATGACGCTGTAGATGTCACATCTGTACCAACATACTAAAACGTAACTATACTCATCGCTATACTTTATTTACAATTTTCTCAATTTATCGTTTTTACAATTAGATAACTACGGGTTGATATTTCTTATCAACAAACAATCAAATTGGCGATCTTATTTTATTTGAATTTTGTATTTTCTACTTTGCCGCACTAGAGCGGCGACGTTCCATAGCGGTTCTCCAACCTCTGATGAAATCAGCTGTTTTCGAGTGTGATAGCCATAGACATTTCTGTGGTGACAGCACAAAAAAATATTTGTCAAATCCAGGCTACTTTGAAGTTTTGTATCAATGCAGATGCGACCGATCTCGATCAAATCGAATTTGCTCTTAAGGCTAAACTGTTAATTTTACCAAAAAATATCATAGGCATAAATTATTCAAAATTTCCTCTACTTTAATTTATTATTTAACTATTTTGACGAAATTGCAGAAATAGCAGCTCTTTTGCAAAATCCTTGAAAAATGCTTAGAGGAAACTGCCAGTTCCTTTGGACCCTTTTGAACCAAAAGCTTTTCAGCTCTAAGTTTAGTCATAAAACTTCTAAATATGAACTTTCGTCTCGATACCTTTAGTAGTTTCTCCGGAATCGTCGCCACAAAAATCGAGTACACACATACGCACACACACACACACATACACACACACACACACACACACAGACATTTTTTTGTACCTTGGTCAAAAATGTTCAGGGGACCCAAAAAGACCTATTTCCGCTGAAATCTCAAATTTTTTTTTCGGCACGATTACAATACTTCATCATACTGCGTATGATAAAGTAAAAAAAACACTGACTTAAATCTTGTACAGGATAAAAGCTAAAAATAAACAACATTTAAGAAGATGTGCATGCCAGTTATTACAACGTACGAAGGACATAAACAATAACAGTCTCATAAAAAACAAACAAACAAAGCCCCAATAAAGCTTCTGTTGATGGTAATGGTAGTCTCCCCACGTTTACATTGATTATATATTTGAAACAAATACTGTAGTAGTAGGTAATTTATATAATAAGACATGTAAATAATCAACAAATTAAAAATAACTTTGCACAAGTATATTCCTTTTTTCCCTAATATTATCGAACACTTTCTTTTATTCAAATGTCAAACGTAATGTAAACAGTTTTTCTGTTCCACAATGTCAACGCTAATGTATGCACGATATGGGAATGTGTGTTGAATATTTTACAGGGAATATTACGTAAAATCGTCGGTAAGTCATATTTATTTCTACTTATGTTCTCAGTGATTAAACATTGACGTAATTTGCCAAATATAACAATATTAACAAAACAGGTAGATACCAATAACATCAATAAAGTGCACAATAGGTATTTAATTTGTGTAGTATCCAGGGTGTAGCTAAAATAAAACGGCAAACTTCAGGAGCAAATTACCATACGGGCTATTGTTGTACATTGCAGAATATTGTTGTAATGTGAAGTGTAACCAGCTGATGGTACTTGGTATCCTGTATTTTTGCAATACTACACACAGAAAAGTAATCTCTCGAAACAAGAGAGAATTACTTGGATGAAGTGGTTGGTATGTTCGTATATAAGCGAGAGACTAAGAAATTATTTTCTTGTATATATCTAATTTTCTTCGTCCAAGTGATTATGCATTTGAATCCAGTAAGTAAGTTCAAGAAATTACGTTTTCTTGTTTCGAGTGATCACTTTTCTGTGTGTAGTTTAAACCAGTGGTGCCAAACTCATTCGTGGGCGCGGGCCACAAAATTCTGATCTGAACTTCGGCGGGCAGCATACAAAAAATACTCAAAAAAGTGATTAACTGGTAAAACAGTTTTTAGCTGATTTGAATTTTTACTTTATCATACGCAGTAAGATAAAGTATTGTAATCATGCCGAAAAAAAAAAATTGAGATTTTAGCGGAAATAGGTCTTTTTGGGTCCCCTGAACATTTTTGACCAAGGTACAAAAAAATGTCTGTATGAGTGTGTGTGTGTGTGTGTGTGTGCGTGTGTAAACGATTTTTGTGACGACGATTCCGGAGAAACTACTAAAGGTATCGGGACGAAAGTTCATATTTAGAAGTTTCATGACCTAACTTAGAGCTGAAAAGCTTTTGGTTGAAAAGGGTCCAAAGGAACTGGTAGTTTATTCTAAGCCTTTTTGAAGGATTTTGCAAATGAGCCGCCATTTCTGTAATTTCGACAAAATAGTTAATAAATAAATTAAAGTAGAGTAATTTTTGAATAATTTATGCCTATCACATTTTTTGGTAAAATTAATAGTTTAGCCTTTCAGTTTATTCTAAGCCTATTTGAAGGATTTTGGAAATGAGCCGCCATTTCTGTAATTTCGACAAATTAGTTAATTAATAAATTAAAGCACAGGAAATTTTGAATAATTTATGCCTATGAAATTTTTTGGTAAAATTAATAGTTTAGCTTCAAGAGCAAATTCTATTTGATCGAGATCGGTCGCATCTGCATTGATATGAAATTACATAGTAGCCAGGATTTTGACAAATATTTTTTTGTGTTGTCACATTCGAAAACAGCTGATCTCATCAGAGGTTGGAAAACCACTATGGAACGTTGCCGCTGTAGTACGGCAAATTATAAAATACAAATTTCAAATAAAGTAAGATCACCAATTTGACGTTTGTTAATAAGAAATATCAACCCGTCTTTATATCTAATTCTAAAAACGATACATTGAGAAAATTATAAATAAAGTATAGCGATGAGTGTAGTTTTATTTTAGTATGTTGGTAGGGATGTGTCATGAACAAATATAAATCTGTCACAATTTGAATTACCTTTTTAAGGTGCGTTTTCATTAGTGACGATGGCAGTGGTAGCCGACGCCGTTATAGTATTTCCAATAGAAAATTGATAGTGACTCATGTTTATGTACATGCAAACTAATATGTGTCATTATCACGATATGTAAGAAATACTATAATTTCGTATTCTACCACCGCCATTAGCTACCATTACCTACCAATCGGAACGCACCTTTAAACTTGACGTTTCGTCTAAGTGGTACCAACCTAGCATTTACTATACAAACATCATTTATTTTTTTTAAATACGTATTTCTTAAAAAGCAACACTATAGACGTTGATGTCGCTCCTGCCAAAAACTAGATAGCCGACTCGCTCATATGCGACGGCGACACTCCGTCTTCGGTGACGCGCCGCATCACCGCTCGTCGCGCTATTCCGTACTTTCGGCATTTGTGACATAAATAACTATTATTCTGATGACGTAGTGTAGGTAGTGTCAAATACTGATGCTTTGACAATACCTACGATTTATCTCAATAGAATAGATTCTCATGCAGCTAAACTATTAATTTTATATATTGTATGATAAAGTCATGTACCTGGCCACATCAGATTTTTTATTTTAATGGTACTTGTTGCTAAACCGCGTTAGATCAATTTCACCAGTATGTTAATTTTTGATGTTTGATGACTCACATCAATATTTTGCATTTATCTCGGCGTGCGCATGCAGGCACAAGTTCAGAGTTAACAAAATATATATAAATTCAATAAGGATTTTTTATCAAACACATGTCATTTTAAATTTAGAATTACCTAAGAAAACTACCATGATCATTAAAAAATAATGTTAACTTTTTACAATTTAACGAAAATCATAGAAGATAACATCAACTAAAGAAGAGAATGATAATTAAATCAAGGTGAGGATAATGGAGGGTTCCTGGTTCAAATCTAGATGAAGGTGTTTTTTTTCAAAAATTTATCCTCGCCTGGATTAATTATCATTCGCTTCTTTAGTTGATACTACATTACGTACGAGTTAACAACGACGTAATAACCATTTTCCCTTGAATTTACGTTGAATTACAAAATAGCTTATAAACTTCACAACACCTTCACCTTTCATGTTTAAAAACAATTACTACAGTATGCTTTTAATCTCAAACCCCATTCAAATGATACTACTGAAAATATTTAAAAAGAATTAATTTTTAATATTTTGTTGTAAAAAAATGTATACCGACTAATTCTTTCTCCCCGTATATGTTTAAACTGAGGATTCAACTCACATGTGAGTAAAAAAACATCAAAACCAGTTGATCGGGTCTAGAGAAAATCAACTTTGAAATCGGGCCATTTTATTATTACCTACTGTTCTTGTTGTATGGCCTTTAAAAACAAAGATAATGAAGTAAATCGAAAATGAACATGTTCAAAAAATATTACAGTGTCATTCCAGTTATTGCCAGTTTGTTAAAGCTGGAACTCCAAAGTACTTCAAAGTTCAGGCAAAAATCACGACATCATTTTTACACCCTGTCTATACTCAAAACAGAAAGTAGAAACAAACATTCTTCATCCGTACATCTTCTGAAGATTTAGGCTACCAGTAAGTGAACGATTCTTTAAAATGGTTGGGGAGAAAATGAACTTTCAATTTTTAACTTATTTTTCATTAACCCCTAAATCTTTTGACCAGTTTAGTTCAGAATTAGCCACAATCTCTAAATACAGAATGATGATAATTAAAAATGAATGATGAATCCTGAACATTAAAAATCTCAAAACTTTTAATCTCAAAATCCCATTCAAATGATATTTACGAAAATATTTTAAGAAAATTTCGATTTTTAATAATGATTTTTGATTTTACAGTATTTCGGGCATTCTGTTCATGTTGTTTCTGGGCTATTACTAGTAAGTTTTTAGTAAAAGATTAAAATGGTGTTATACTCTTCATGGGTGCAGTTGCATAACAAGTCGAAAAATTTCTTTAGTTACATATTTGAGAGTAAAATTTCGCGACGATGAACAACACAAGTGGACGCGTGGGCTGATCTTTCGGTGGATGACATGATAGGGAACTTTAAACACAAGGTTTATATTTAGCGCATAGCATGGTCCGAAAACTCCTTGTGACATGCATGAAATATGCGAAAATTGCACTTGAATGATATATTTGCAAAAATTCCACCTTTAAAATATTAACTTTCTATTTATATAGTAAGCCCAATAATGTATGAATACCCAAATAAAAATGGTTACTGCACTGCTACTTAATAAGTAATAACTAGTCTCCCTGCTCCGAAGGAAAAAGGTATTGTCGGGTAATTCCGTCTCCGAAGCTCATTGCAAACTTAGTAATTAAAAAATTTTACAAATCAGCTTTCTATTTTTTAAATTTTATTGTATTGTAATACAATTTTAGCGAAACCATAAACTGTGTTTGTATATACCAAATCCTTGAGACCTAAACTCAGTTTAGATTTTAGACCTACACGTGGCTTAAACTAGCATTACAAAACTCGTTATAAGTGGTCCTGTCTCTGCAAACTTTAATCTATAGGTGGCATGTTAACAAAAAGTGTAAAGACAAATCTGGAATTCTTGTCGACTATTCAATAGAATGAGATTATCGCCATCATTATACGTGGCTTTTGTGTTTGTACTTGCGCACAACATTTCGTTATACCTTCATTATTTCTATCTTAGATATTAACCCAACCCAGTAAGCATACCTACACCACGAACACGTTTATTATTTTGTCGAAATTTGAAGGTCTCTCTGGTATGTGCAAACTTTTACCTTGTTCAATCAACCCAATCATTTCTGAACTATTTCGTTTTTGATTCATATCATTATTATATCTTTAAAACGAAAAGAAATTAGTAACAAAAATGTCAAGTAACACAGTAAGAGTAACAACAAAATTGTTAGCATGAATATCCTCAGTTTTGAAGCGCAGGATTTTTTTATTAACCGTTATTTCAAATTTATGAAAAATTGCTCTGTCAGCTCTTTTAGAAATAAATGTTATTAGGTACCTATCCAGATTCAATATAAACGTATGGATTAAGTAAGAAGTGAATTTTCCCTCCTTTGACCCCTGTAGTTTTGTGCAGAAATTCAAAGATTATTTTCTAGTATTTTTTTAAAGTTTATTACACCTACGTATATCTTTAAAAGTTAGTTATACATAAAAATATACAGAAGAGTTTTATTGACAATTTTACGATCTATTATTTTGATAATAACCATCTTTTGCGAAAAACTCATTGATGTACTCAATCGAAAGTAGCTGAAAACTTTTTCAACAATAGGCAATTT
The DNA here is from genome assembly GCA_964023965.1 of Melinopterus prodromus. NCBI lineage: Eukaryota > Metazoa > Arthropoda > Insecta > Coleoptera > Scarabaeidae > Melinopterus > Melinopterus prodromus. The sequence continues at coordinate 13,487 of CAXIES010000281.1, forward strand.
AATTGTTTTGAGCAGTATTTAAAGATGTTAAGTTTACACTCAAACATAGAAGAATCATTACAAATCCTCTAATGAAAGATAAATTATGACCTTATATGCGAATTTTGCACGTCATGGCACCTTTTCTTACATACTGGCTTGTCGTGGTCCCAACTATAAAAGGGCTCTTAGCTTAGCTTTCTACTCTTAGTAATGAACTTTCCTAAATAGCCTTATGAGACAAAGTTCACCATTCAGTTTTCGTTATTGTTTAATTGGCAAATAGTGTCGTTTAATAATTACCATCTGAAATTTTTGAAACGTCAATATTTAAACCTATGTGAAGTTAGCCCCCAGCCCCCTCTTATGGGAATTTACGTGTAAAGAAAAACTCAAATTACTCGACTACCCTTAGATATACCGCAACAAAACTAACACTGTTCGAACGAGCTTTCTTCTGCCAATCTAAAAGTGGAAAAGTCCGATCCGAAATATGTTAATTAGTGTCCGTAATTAATTAACAACTGATTAGGTGAAACGGAATATTTGCAAAAATTGGGATATTCAATGGGCTGTATCTCGTTAACCCTTGGTTCAATCTTAATAAAACCAACACCATTCGATTCCCATCTTCTTTGACTATAAGAGCATCAAAAGGTCCGATCGAAAATGGATAGGTTTGAGGTAGTATGCGTGGGCGGAGGTCCGCATGTTTTGCGACAGGTTCCGTTGTTAAACCGGCCGGGCGGCCGTCTTCCAGCCCCCTCTTATGGGAATTTACGTGTATAGAAAAACTCTAATTACTCGAGTACCCTTAGAGATACCGCAACGAAACTAACACTGTTCGAACGAGCTTTCTTCTGCCAATCTAAAAGTAGAAAAGTCCGATCCGAAATATGTTAATTAGTGTCCGTAATTAATTAAGAACTGATTAGGTGACACGGAATATTTGCAAAAATCGGGATATTCAATGGGTTGTATCTCGTTAACCCTTTGTTCAATCTTAATAAAACCAGCACCATTCCCCGCTTCTTTGACTATAGGAATGTCAAAAAGTCCGATCCCAATTAGATAGGTTTGAGGTAGTATGCGTGGGCGAAAGTCGGCATTTTTTGCGACAGCTTGCGTTGTTAAACCGGACGGCTGTTGGATATTGATTGTTGCAAATCTATATACCCATACATTCATGGTGCTGGATCCACTAACAAATAATCCTTCCACAGCCACATATTTAGATAGAACGCAAAATTTCTTAAAATCAGCACCCTTCCGCACCCATTTGTGACATTCAAATGCAAAAATATTTCATACCGATCCAACACGATTCATATAACTGTGGTGTTTACATAATTCATTACGCCGAATGTTTTTTTAAAGAAAATTTGAGTGCAACAATCTTTAATCCAACCTCGTATAGAGCATATATAAAGGACACCATACTAACTTATTCTATCGAATCTTATAGAGGAAAAGACCTATCTGAAAGTACATTTTTATGAATATGTATACGAATATATAAAAATAAATATTTATATATAAACTATATAAAAATCGACTGTTCTGCTTAAAAATAAAAGCTGATGTGGACTACAGCAATAACTGTTGGAGCAGAAGATGCGTCGTCAACCTTAGGCTACTATATTGTGTTGAAATCGTAATTGTTACTATGCGTAACTATGTATGTTTATTGATTGATTATTAAAAACTTTTCTCTCTCACTGCACCAACGTTTGTTCTGCTAATTCTGCTATCAGGTTATGGGCCCAGAATTATAAGAGTTTCCGCAATAATTTCGTCTTTGGTTTGAGGTCAGTACGTTGTGGAGGCGTTCTTACTGCAATCGAGTTTAGAATGTCACTCAGTTTAAAGGACGTTCCCCAAATAACCAAATTAAATGGAGTAAACTATCAAACGTGGAAAATGAAAATTAAAATGGTGTTATTGAGGGATGAGTTATGGAACACTGTTATGAAACAGAAGCCCAAAAAGCCCCAGGAAGCTAGTTCAGAATGGCAACGTCTGAATGACAAGGCTATAGCGGTAATTGGACTGGCTATTGAGGATGACCAGCTAGTTCATCTCGCAGGATTGGAGACAGCCCATGACATGTGGACTGCGTTACAGAAGCTTTATGAAAGACCGAGCTTGAGCACAAAGCTTTTCTTGCTTCGAAGGTTGTATTCAATCAGGTTCACGTCTGGTACAATGCAAGCTCATCTAGGTAGAATAAGAGAACTAATAAATACTCTTTTGGGATTAGGAAAGCAAATTCCTGATGAGGATATTGTCGCTATAATGCTTAATAGTCTGCCAACGTCGTATGATACTCTTGTTACTGCATTGGAAGCAAGAGTGGAGAGTGAACTCACTGTTGAGTATGTTCATGGAAAACTCATAGACGAGTCTCGTAGAAGAGAAGAAAATGCATCAGAGGATGACTTGGCCTTGAAGGCGAAAGATCTGAGAAAGAAGGCATTCAAAGATACACGTGAATGTTTTCTTTGTCACAAGCAAGGTCATGTACGAGCAAATTGCCCTGATAGAGCTTTGGATCAGAGCCGATGTGCTACAGAGCGTTGGAGTAGTAATTGGCACATGTCATTTACTATTGACAGATCAGCAGCTTTTATGGTTAGTAAATGGATTGTTGACTCCGGCTGTACGTCACACATGACTGGTGATCGCAGTTTCTTCGAAACTTTTGAACCAGTGAAGTCGTCATTGTACCTGGCTGATAAATCGGTTGTTGCAATTCATGGGCAAGGCTCCGGAACAATTAGGTGTTTGAATCAGGATGGGACTGTATTAGATATTCTGGTAGAGAACGTCCTATTTGTGCCTTCGCTGGCCAGTGGATTGCTTTCGGTGTCTAAACTTGTTGAAAAAGGGTTTTGTGTCTTATTCAAAGACAAGAATTGTCTAATATCCAGAGAAGAGGACATCGTTGCGATAGCAAGTCTGGTAGATAGAATGTATTATCTACAACTTGCTAGATCTTTGCCACGTGGAATGGCAAACTATTCGAGAAGTTGTCCTCATTTAAATTGTATTAGTTTGTGGCACAGACGAATGGGACACCGTGATGTTGCCGCTGTATTTAAATTGAATAAATTAGCTAAAGGAATGGGCAGGATTACAGATTGCGCAACAGTTAGAGTTAAGCGGTGTGACAGCTGTATTCGTGGAAAGCTGGCTCAAACGCCTTTTAAAGATAGTGAGTCGAAATCATCCAGGATACTAGAGTTAATTCATAGTGATGTTTGTGGCCCAATGCCCACGAGATCACCGAGTGGTAACAGGTATTTTATAACCTTTATTGACGACTACTCTAGGTTTTGCCACGTAGCATTAATCAAAACAAAGGATGAAGTACCAGCTGTAATAAAAAGTTTTGTAGCTATGATTGAAAATCAGACTGGAAAAAAGGTAGCGAAAATACGGACAGACAACGGAGGAGAGTTTATTAATAAAACTCTACAAAGCTTTTATAAGCAAAGGGGTATTCTACATCAACTAACAGTGCCGTATACTCCTCAACAGAACGGTGTGGCAGAAAGAAAGAACAGATCACTTGTTGAGATGGCAAACTGTATGCTCATTGACGCACACCTAAGTAAAGAGTTTTGGGGAGAAGCACTATTGACATCCGCATATTTACAGAATAGACTACCAACACGTTCTGTAGATGTCACTCCGTTTGAACTATGGACTGGTGAGAGACCAAATATAGATCATATTCGAGTATTTGGAGCAAAGGCATACTCATTTGTGCCAAAGGAAAGGAGACGAAAATTTGAAGATAAGGCAGTAGTAGGAGTTTTGGTGGGATTCGATGATCGCTGTAAAGGATATCGCATTTTAAATACCGAAACAAAGAAAGTATGCGTTTCTAGGACAGTTAGATTTGATGAAGAGCTATTTGACGACATTCCAAATTTAGTACAACCGCAACTTACGCCGCAAGTTGAACCCGATTTAAAAAGGAACCTTTTCAGTAGCCCTACTATAAGACGTTCTGAAAGGACTAATAAAGGAGTTCCTCCACAAAGATTGATATATAATATTAGAGAACAGGAAGAAAACGTAGATCCATCTTCGTGGAATCAAATGCTTTCTCTACCAAAGGAAGAACAAAGAAAATGGCGTGAAGCAGCAGAAAAGGAAATTGCATCGCTCCGAGAATTAGAGGTTTGGGAACCTTGCGATATTCCTAAAGGGCGCCAAGCAATTTCCTGCAAATGGGTTTTTAAGACGAAGTTCAATGGCGAAGGCAAAATTGATTGTTACAAGGCCAGACTAGTTGCCAGAGGATTCTCACAGAAATATGGAGAGGACTATGATTTGACTTTTGCGCCTGTGGTAAAGTACAATACGCTTAGGATTCTTTTAACAGTAGCTGCAACAAAGAAATTAGAAGTCAGACACATGGATGTAAAGTGTGCTTTTCTAAATGGCGAATTAGAAGAAGAGATATATATGAAGGAACCACCAGGTTTTATTGAGCACCCTGGTAAGGTTTTGCGTCTCAAAAAGAGCATATACGGTCTTCGTCAGTCTGCAAGAGTATGGAACAAGAAAGTTACTGTTGCTCTGGAGCAACAGGGATTTAAGAGAAGTGTTGATCAATGTCTGTTCGTACGAAAAGAAGACTATCAATCGCTCACATACGTTTTAGTGTACGTAGATGACTTACTTGTAGTGAGCGAGAAGGGGGATATAATTACGAATGTATGTACTAAACTGAACGAAGTATTTGAAACAAAAGATCTTGGTCCAGTCACCCATTATTTAGGAATCTCGATTGAAAAATTACCCGATGGCTGCTATACTTTCCACCAGACACTCAAGATCGAAGAGTTGATAAAGGAATTTCGACTGCAAAACGCAAAGCCGGCGTCTACTCCGATGGAGACAAATTTTCTGTCTACTTCAGACCAGCACAGCAAAGTATTACCGAACAACACACAATACCGCAAGGCAATCGGTTGTTTGTTATATCTTGCAACTGTGTCTAGACCCGACATTGCTTCTGCAGTAGGTATTCTGTGCAGACGAGTCACTTGTCCTACAGAAAAAGATTGGAGTGCTGTGAAGCGGGTCATTCGATATCTTTCTAAGACTCGCAACAGTAAATTGGTTCTTGGTGCACACGAATTAGTGCTGGATGGTTTTGTTGATGCTGACTGGGCTGGTGATAGCAGGGACAGAAAATCGACAAGTGGCTATCTGTTTAGACTTGGCACCGCAGTGGTAGCTTGGAGTTGCAAGAAACAGACGGTTGTTGCTCTTTCTTCTACGGAAGCAGAGTATGTAGCAGCTGCATTTGCTTGCCAAGAGCTGATGTGGTTACGGCAGTTATTAGTTGACTTATGTTTGAATTTAGATGGTCCAACTACTTTGTTTGAGGATAACCAGGGTTGTATTGCTATGGCCAACTCCGAGAGGTGCACAGCTAGGTCGAAACACATCGACGTCAAATATCATTACATAAGAAATTTGGTTGAAGATGACCTCGTGAGATTTGTTTACTGTCAAACGGAAGATATGTTAGCCGATATGTTAACAAAACCACTACCCAAAGATCGTTTGCTAAAAATGTTAGTTAAATTAAAATTATCAAGAGGTTGACAACGAGAAGGGGTGTTGGAGCAGAAGATGCGTCGTCAACCTTAGGCTACTATATTGTGTTGAAATCGTAATTGTTACTATGCGTAACTATGTATGTTTATTGATTGATTATTAAAAACTTTTCTCTCTCACTGCACCAACGTTTGTTCTGCTAATTCTGCTATCAATAACAACGTCATATTGGACAAAACAGGTATTGTCATCGTATGCCCAGAAGAAATTTCGCCAGAAGATTTTAATTTTTTTTTTGTAGAGCGTAGATATTCGGCTCGGTCACTTGAACTTAGTAAATGTGGAACAGTTCGGTCACAAATAAAACCAGAATTGGAGATTTTATGAGATTTATGTAAACACCACAGATATAAATCGCGTTGAATTGGGTATGAAATATTTATCTAAATATGTGGCTGTGGAAGGATTATTTGTTAGTGGATCCAGCACCATGAATGTATGGTTATATAGATTTGCAACAATCAATACCCAACGGACGTCTGGTTTAACAACGCAAGCTGTCGCAAACCATGCCAACCTTAGCCCACGCATACTACCTCAAATCTATGTAATTGCGATCGGAGTTTTTGAGATTCCTATAGTCTAAGAAGAGGGGAATCCAGTGGTGGTGGTTTTAATAAGATTGAACAAAGGGTTAACGAAATACAGCCCATTGAATATCCCGATTTTTGCAAATATTCCGTGTCACCTAATCAGTTATTAATTAATTACAGACATTAATTTAAATATTTCGGATCGGACTTTTCCACTTTTAGATTGGCCGAAGAACGGTCGTTTGAACAGTGTTAGTTTCATTGCAATATCTCAAAGAGCACTCGAGAAATTAGACTTTCTCTATACACGTAAATTCCCATAAGAGGGGACTGGAAGACGGCCGCCCGGGTTAACAACGCAAGCTGTCGAAAAATATGTCGACCTTCACCCACGCATACTTCCTCAAACCTATGTAATTGCGATCGGACTTTTTGACATTCCTATAGTCTAAGAAAAGGGGAATCGAATGGTGTTGGTTTTATTAAGATTGAACAAAGGGTCAACAAGATACAGCCTATTGAATATCCCGATTTTCGCAAATATTCCGTGTCACTTAATCAGTAATTAATTAATTACAGACACTAATTTACATATTTCGGATCGGACTTTTCCTTTCCCGATCGGACTTTTTGACATTTCTATAGTCTAAGAAAAGGGGAATCGAATGGTGTTGGTTTTATTAAGATTGAACAAAGGGTTAAGGAGATACAGCCCATTGAATATCCCGATTTTTACAAATATTCCGTGTCACCTAATCAGTTATTAATTAATTACGGATACTAATTTACATAATTGGGATCGGACTTTTCAATTTTTAGATTGGCCAAAGAATGCTCGTTAGAACAGTGATAGTTTCGTTGCGGTATCTCTAAGGGTACTCGAGTAATTAGAGTTTTGCTATACACGTAAATTTCCGTAAGAGGGTGCTGGGGGCTAACTTCACATAGGTAATATTTAACCACAAAACCACTCAGTCAAAGAGATAGTGCGCAAATACGATTTACTCACGTGAAATAAACATGGAAATAAAAGCATGAATTTTTGTGCATGAATTAGCCTAGATCTACATCTTCATACCCAGCAAGAAATTACCTAGCAGAAAAAAATCTTTCCCATTTACTCATTAGAGGCTCCTAATCATCACTTAAAATTACTGGATGCGGCATTTTTATTGCGATCATTCTTGTCGAAGTAGAGCAAGGTTAAGTACATTCTAAATCAACTTTATATAACGTGTAACTGTGTTCAGACATGCATAACTCCAGTTCGACTTCCTCTTGAGGCTGCAACTTAAGTGCTTCATGATGTAGAACAAACATTTATAACAAGTAATTTATATTATTTTTTATTATGCAACCGAGACGCAAGCTTTAAATTGTAAACATTATTGATTACTTAATGATTACTTACACATGAATAGTTTTTTGTTGCCATAGGAACTAACTAAAGGAATTATTTACACAAATTATTAACTTCTAAAATGTATTATTGACGATGGATGTGGAACTGTTGGAAAGGCGATTCCTACCAAAAGAAGCAAATTTTCGTTTCTAGCAACGACGCAACACTAATGTTATAAAGACATCAATTATAGCAATTTATTGCAAGAATAGCTTATATAATAATGACTATAAAAGGATAATATTCACTGACAATTATTTACGGAAAGTAAAAGATCTGATCGCAGCGAGTGGTGTATTATAGAGAAGACAGATTCAGAGAAGACTGTTAATTGACTTGAGATAGCGAATTAAACTTTTTCTTTCTCGAAAATTTATTGCTTTGCTATTCTGTAGTTCAGTTGTTCTGTATTCTGCAAATGTCCGAATGCAAACGAAGTTGTTTTACTGGAAATCGAAAGTCCAAACTAAAAAGTCTGGTGTGGCCAGGCACATGACTTTATCATACAATATTTAATCTCGATTTGATCTCTATTTGATCGAGATCGATCGTGTCTGCATTAAAATAAAACAAGTTAGTTGACAGATATTTTGATAATATCATATAAATACAAAATGATATAAATAATGTTGGTAACAGCAGGCTGTTCCAACACTAGCGTTGCGACATATATGTATCTCATATCTATCTCATCCGACGTAGTGCCACTGGACACACTACGCATGAGTCAAGTTCGTGGATTCGATTGGCTGGATTGGATCCATAGGCTGCCACAGTGCTGCCACCAGCTGACACATGTATAAGGTTATCTATGGGCTGTCAGTGTTTTGGCATTAGTGAGCTGCCACATGTATAAGGTTATCTATGGGCTGTCAGTAGTTTGGCGTTAGTGATGCCGAATATTACCGGGTAACGGCCGCGGTAATACCGACCGCGCACTTTAAGCTACAATAGCGCCATCTGTCGACGGTCCTAATAACTACTGGCCACGCATGCGCAGTTTGATCCCGGGCACCACATCGATAGACAAAATATATATCTACGTCTCACATTGGTGGAACCGAGACTACACATTGGTGCTATAGAACAAGAAAATAATTGTGAAATCCTATAACTAAGTTTTATGCAGACACTATTAATTTTACCAAAAAATGTCATAGACATAAATTATACAAAATTTCCTCTACATCCTCTACATATTTTGCCGAAATTACAGAAATGGCGGCTCAGTTGCAAAATCCTTGAAAATGCTTAGAGGAAACGCCCAGTTTCTTTGGACCCTTGTGAACAAAAAGCTACTCAGTTCTAAGTTTAGTCATGAAACTTCTAAATATGGACTTCGTCCCGATACCTTTAGTACTTTCTCCGGAATCGTCGCCACAAAAAGCGGGTACACATAAATACACGCACACACATACACACGCACACACACACACACACACATACACACGCACACACACACACACACACACACACACACACACACACACACACACACACACACACACACACACACACACACACACACACACACACACACACACACACACACACACACACACACACACACACGCACACATACACACACACACACACACATACACACACACACACACACACACACACACAAACAGACGTTTTTTTTGTACCTTGGTCAAATATGATCTAAGGACCCACGAAGAACTTTTTCCGGTAAAATATCATTTTTTTATAATTTTTTTTCGGCACTATTACAATACTTGGTCATACTGCGTATGATAAAGTAAAAAATGTACATAATAAAGCTTCTTTATTGTTTCTCACATAGACATACTTTAAACTTCATGCTATTTTTTAATTTCTGTGGTTCATTCCTTTCTAAATTGTTCATATTTTGTTTCGGTGACTTACTGAGCTGTACGGGGTCTACAATCAATCTACATTATATGGGCCCGATTTGGACGAGATAGTCTAGAATTTTGACCACTTATCCCGCCTTAAAAATCGCCCAGAATTTGGACCTAAATATTATTGTAATGTTTAGAATTTCGAATTTTTTATTAAGATAATAATTGTTATATGCAAATTTATAGTAATTAAAAATATATAAAAAAAAGAAATTTCTGATAAAGTTACTAGCGCCCTAATAAATTCGTTGCCGTGCCGTTTCTGAAAAAAGCTACCGAGATATTTTCTATTCACGTATAAGAAAATTATTACGTTATTTTTTTTAAAGAAATGACAAATTTCTTATGAGTGTAACTTTTAAAATTTAGTCAATGACGATTGACAAAATGTCAGAATGAATCTTGTTGCCAGAGGACGTCTGACTATTCGAACTCAAGTTGGAATTAAACAGAATGAATTGTATATTTTCGTCATAATAACGCAGCACTACAAACATAATGATTAATCTATTGCAAACGGTTTTTAATGTGGATTTTAATTTAATTTAATCAACTGGCTTGCGATTGATTTTAGATTTTATTTAGCAGAAATAAAAAGACTCCTGAAAACCGACCGGCACTACTCCGCACAAAACTAAACAGAAAATTATTATTGTCGGATTTCTATTCAAATAAAATCAAAAATAAACTTTATTGTTCCTGAAAACACTTGTTTTAAAATTCGGCTTTTTCGGTTTGTTACGTTGACGATGAAAGATGAATTACTTAAGACAAAAATCGGTTTACACCCTTGAATATAATTTCAACATTTACTGAGTTGTTGCATTGTTTTGTTCATTATGTACCTTGTTCTATGGTTGTAATTAATCCCTTCAATGGATTGTTGCGATTGATTTGATTTTGTACGGTCTGGAACACATACCTGAAAGAAGAAAAACATAATAATAATATGTTATCACAATTTTATTTAAACGTGTCACTAAATTAGTATTGTAGATAACCACCTGTGCAATGTTAAGTTTGGAGTAATGTATGGTAGTAGTGAGTACTTCAGATCTATACGTCCCATTCATGTTTATATTTTATGCGAATACCATAGCTACGGGTCAGCTCACCTCATACCAAGACAAGTCATACCCGGACAACTCATACCAGGACAACTCATACCAAGGGACAACTCATACCACGACAACTCATACCGGGACACCTCATACCAAGGGACAACTCATACCAGGACAACTCATACCAGGACAACTCATACCAGGACATCTCATACCAGGACAACTCATACCAGGACAACTCATACCACGACAACTCATACCAGGACAACTCATACCAGGACAACTCATACCAGGACAACTCATACCAGGACAACTCATACCAGGACAACTCATACCAGGACAACTCATACCAGGACAACTCATACCAGGACAACTCATACCACGACAATTCATACCAAAACGCCCATAACAAGCCGACAAATGATTGTTCTCTGGTACGGTATCATCTATTGTGATTAGGAAACTCTCTTTAACGAGTTATTATTAGGTAATTGAGTTTAAATTTCTACACTGTCGAGTATTGGCAAACATATCACATTTTATACAACGCGGAAGGCTATCTAGTGAAAGAGTAATATAGCCTAATAATAAGGCATGACATGATATACAGGCTGTCTTGAATAACTTTGCTATTACAATAAATAGCAAGACGAAGTGGTGTATTCTTACATATATACATTATACACCAGAGGCAAAAAAAACGGTACAAATTTTTAATCATTGTAGTGTGAAAATTGCAACCACACATACTCTACTCCATACACTCCATACACTACTATGCAACATTTCTGATAATATCGGGGCAATTTAATGTGAAATGAAAGGTGTAATAAAATGAGTAGGTAATGACATTTGTTTTCCTTTGGTCAAAAGGGACCGTCGAGATTTCATACCATCGTATACATGGTGATTTTTTTGTATACAGGGTGAAGTGTTGAAACATCGTTTTTTGCTGTTTTTACTCAAATAAGAAGTGGAATAGCGAATATTGTATGTTTTCAATCCTCACAACATAAGCAATTAGTTTTTCAAAGAAATGTTTGCTTGAATTTACGTAAAATTTTGGAAATATGAGTAATTACTCAAATGTTCAATTGAACATTTGTACCGCTTTTTTGACCCGCATTGTATAGCTTACGTATATTCTTACACTTTTGTCCATCAACTTTGGCTGGGCAATATTCAACTTTTTTTATTTCTTATGGACACGTTATTGAATTTTTACAGATTATTGAATATAATATTATATAGTAAATATTATAAATAGAATATTGAATATTTTAAATAGAATTGATTTCAATAAACTTATTAATGAATTTTTAATGAAAATATGTTATCCCATAATTCCAAAACGGTTATACTTATGGTTATGTTAATTCTTATGGGTAATATTACCGAGTTTTTTTGCGGTAATATTACCAATCAGAATAAACGTGCGCTCGGTAATGTTACCGGTAATTTAACGTCAGTAGACTAGACGGCGGTAGCCTTCCGCGTTGTGTAAAATGTGATATGTACTATGCGCGCCAAAAAAAAATCGTAGAGCTAATTTTTACATAATATAATTATGGCTTGTTTTTATTTTTCAACTTTACAGTTAATGCATGTATACACTGTGGGCCAAAAAGAAAAACGGTACAAATGTTCAATTACTTCTATTTCCAAAGATTTTAAGTAAATTAAAGCAAGCATTTCTTTGAAGGACTAATTGCTTATGTTGTGAGGATTGAAAACATACCATATTCGCAATTCCACTTCTTCTTTTTCAGTAAAAACAGCAAAAAACCATGTTTCAAAATTTCACCCTGTATGCAAAAAAAATCCCCGTATTCGATGCAATAAAATCTCTGCTGTCCCTTTTGACCAAAGGAAAAAAATTCATTACCTACTAATTTTATTACAGCTTGCACTTCACATTAAATTGACACGATGTTATCAGAAATGTTGCAGAGCCAAACACAAAGCAACATAACTGTGGAATGAAACGTCCTGTTATTGCGAATATGGTACGGTTTCAATCTTCACACTACAGGCAATTCGTTTTTAAAAGAAATATTTGAATTGACAAAATATTATAGGAAATACGAGTGATCAAAAATTTGTACCGTTTTTTTGGCCCACCGTGTATATTGTACTTAAGATTAATGTCAGAATGACAGCGCATATGTTACAAAAGAACCATTTACAAAGTTAACAAAAACATTTTCAGTATATTTGGTTGCATATGTAGTGTACGACTTTTTTGGTGCGCGTAGTACATATAAAATAGCAATACTCGGTAATTTTCAAATACCTAATACGGCATTACAGAGTATGTAGAGAACATCCACACAGTGACCAAAATTTGTTAATCACACTAGATGACACCGTACGTGACAACAATTGACACTTGTCGGCTTGTAACGGGTGTTTTGGTATGAATTGTCGTGGTATGAGTTGTCGTGGTATGAGTTGTCGTGGTATGAGTTGTCCTGGTATGAGTTGTCGTAGTATGAGTTGTCGTGGTATGAGTTGTCCTGGTATGAGTTGTCGTGGTATGAGTTGTCCTGGTATGAGTTGTCTTGGTATGAGTTGTCCTGGTATGAGTTGTCCTGGTATGAGTTGTCCTGGTATGAGTTGTCCTGGTATGAGTTGTCCTGGTATGAGTTGTCCTGGTATGAGTTGTCCCTTGGTATGAGATGTCCCTTGGTATGACTTGTCTTGGTATGAGTTGTCCCGGTATGAGTTGTCGTGGTATGAGGTGTCCGGGTATGAGGTGCACCCGACCCCCATAGCTAGTGTGAAACGTGGGTACTTTTAGATTTTAACGTAAGAAATAATTGACAACAAACAAAATAATTCGCTAAATATTGACTTAGCAATATAAATAAATAATAAGTATTACTTAAATTATCAATAAAAAGAAAGTTGTGGTATGATTTCTTTGCATTTTTTCTTACGTTTTTGTGTGGTTTTGCGTTTCTTTTTTTCTTTTTGTAAGTAGCTGATTGTGGGTTTGTGGCAAACATTTCACCTACCACCCGCCAGCGGGCTTGCGCTGCAATGCTAAATTTTCTGTTGTCTTTTTATTGTTATATTATTTTGTTCTTCTTGTGGGGAGGATGGCTGAATATATAAAGTTGTTTCATATGTAATGTTTATTTTGTGAGGATGTGGGTTAATAGATAAATAAATAAATAAAATAAACAAATATGTGTCACTGGTTATATTGTTCATTGTTTTGAAGTTAACAGATTTTTAATAACAATTTCCTCGGGATATAATTTTTTTTTCTTAGAAATCTGTTAGCGGATAATACAGACAAATTATAGATTTTTTACAGAAAGTGAAACAAAAACGAGTTATCTAAAAAGGAATTACTTTCTTGGAAAACCTTTTTCCGTGGTTTTAACCCATGTAGTGTACTTAGAATTACTGAAACATATATTTGTATAAATATAATGCTGTACACTATCATGAATCTCTGTGCAAAAGCAAACAGTCGCATTTCACTAACTCCTAATATAGACGTAAACCGTTCACTTGTCTACCAAGGGTTTTTAGTATCTAATTAAGCATTTACATTCCATCTAGATGTGCTCAAAGTCTAGTTGTCGAGAAATGGCGGTTTCCGGCGTAACGCTGCGAGTGGTCCATTTGTTAATGCACTATATCTCGGCATCTTTATTGTTGCACAGCAGTGCAGACGTATTTGATCTCTGCCGGCCGTTGTTAGTCAATTTTTTGATAGATACCGCATGGGAAACAACTTTGAATAATTTGAGTAATTAGGGGTGAAAGGTAGCTAGCGTATAGAAAGCTCAGTTTACCGATACTTTACGGTACACATCTAGATAGAATCTCCAGTAGATATGTTACGGTTAAAGTGATAAATGTGGTTTGTATTAATAATTACCGGCTATTATTAATAATAACCGCATCATTTGGTCAATGTGATTAAAAACACTTAAATAATCACTTGGACCGGCTATTATTAATAATTTCCTAACGGGCACGGTAAAAGTGATAAAACCGTTCCTTTTTACAAAAGATCATTTGTATACAGTCTTCAAAGAAGTTAGCTAAGTTATTTCGATTACTATGTAAGCTATCATATTTATTTTATTTATTTACTCGACGCAAATCATCAGTACGGCTAGCCCACTGACCAAAATTACGAATAATACAAACCATTTATAATGCAGAATGTTTTCTTTTGTCTCCCTCGTACTTTAAAAACTACTGGATATAATTGGTAATAATATTTAGTATACACCCAGGGATGGCTCAATAACGAAACCATAAAAAGGAACATTTTATACAAAGTGTTCAAAACAGTTATTATTAATAACACCCATTTTTATATGAGTAGTTTTTTGTAAATGTGCAATTACAATTTATTAAGTAAATTCTCAAATCCCAATTATCTTGAAATTTTGCACATTTAATTATAATTTTTTCAATATTGTACTTTCATGCAAATACATACAATAATAGGCGAGACTAGTTTAGTTATTTAGTTACATAGATGTTTTTACAAAAATTGCACCGCACAAATGATTGCAAACAGTTTT
>CAXIES010000282.1:0-42797 GCA_964023965.1 Melinopterus prodromus
GATAAAATTACGAACCCAACTAAAACTCCGGGTAAAAATACGAACCCAACTAAAACTCCGGGTAAAAATACTAACCCAACTAAAAAGTCCGGGTTAAAAATACGAACCCAACTAAAACTCCGGGTAAAATTACGAACCCAACTAAAACTCCGGGTAAAAATACAAACCCTACTAAAACTCCGGGTAAAAATACTAACCCAACTAAAAATTCCGGGTAAAAAATGCGAACCCAACTAAAACTCCGGGTAAAAAATACGAACCCAACTAAAACTCCGGGTAAAAAATACTAACCCAACTAAATAGTCCGGGTAAAAGATACGAACCCAACTAAAACTCCGGGTAAAATTACGAACCCAACTAAAACTCCGGGTAAAAATACGAACCCAACTAAAACTCCGGGTAAAAATACTTACCCAACTAAAAAGTCCGGGTAAAAAATACGAACCCAACTAAAACTCCGGGTAAAAAATACGAACCCAACTAAAACTCCGGGTAAAAAGTACGAACCCAACTAAAACTCCGGGTAAAAAATGCTAACCCAACTAAAATGTCCGGGTAAAAAATACGAACCCAACTAAAACTCCGGGTAAAATTACGAACCCAACTAAAACTCCGGGTAAAAATACGAACCCAACTAAAACTCCGGGTAAAAATACTAACCCCAACTAAAAAGTCCAGGTAAAAAATACGAACCCAACTAAAACTCCGGGTAAAATTACGAACCCAACTAAAACTCCGGGTGAAATTACGAACCCAACTAAAACTCCGGGTAAAATTACGAACCCAACTAAAAGTCCGGGTAAAAAATACGAACCCAACTAAAAAGTCCGGGTAAAATTACGAACCCAAGTAAAACTCCGGGTAAAATTACGAACCCAACTAAAACTCCGGGTAAAATTACGAACCCAACTAAAAAGTCCGGGTAAAATTACGAACCCAAATAAAAAGTCCGGGTAAAATTACGAACCCAACTAAAACTCCGGGTAAAATTACGAACTCAACTAAAACTCCGGGTAAAATTACGAACCCAACTAAAACTCCGGGTAAAATTACGAACCCAACTAAAAGTCCGGGTAAAAAATACGAACCCAACTAAAAAGTCCGGGTAAAATTACGAACCCAACTAAAACTCCGGGTAAAATTACGAACCCAACTAAAACTCCGGGTAAAATTACGAACCCAACTAAAACTCCGGGTAAAATTACGAACCCAACTAAAACTCCGGGTAAAATTACGAACCCAACTAAAAAGTCCGGGTAAAATTACGAACCCAAATAAAAAGTCCGGGTAAAATTACGAACCCAACTAAAACTCCGGGTAAAATTACGAACTCAACTAAAACTCCGGGTAAAATTACGAACCCAACTAAAACTCCGGGTAAAATTACGAACCCAACTAAAAGTCCGGGTAAAAAATACGAACCCAACTAAAAACTCCGGGTAAAATTACGAACCCAACTAAAACTCCGGGTAAAATTACGAACCCAACTAAAACTCCGGGTAAAATTACGAACCCAACTAAAACTCCGGGTAAAATTACGAACCCAACTAAAAAGTCCGGGTAAAATTACGAACCCAACTAAAACTCCGGGTAAAAAATACGAACCAAACAAAAAAGTCCGGGTAACATTTAGAACCCAACTAAAACTCCGGGTAAAAAAATACGAACCCAACTAAAACTCCGGGCAAAAATACTAACTCAACTAAAAAGTCCGGGTAAAAAATACGAACCCAACTAAAACTCCGGGTAAAATTACGAACCCAACTAAAAAGTCCGGGTAAAATTACGAACCCAAATAAAACTCCGGGCAAAAAATACGAACCCAACTAAAAAGTCCGGGTAAAAATACGAACCTAACTTAAAACTCCAGGTAAAATTACGAACCCAACTAAAACTCCGGGTAAAAAATACGAACCAAACAAAAAAGTACGGGTAACATTTAGAACCCAACTAAAACTCCGGGTAAAAAAATACGAACCCAACTAAAACTCCGGGCAAAAATACTAACCCAACTAAAAAGTCCGGGCAAAAATACGAACCCAACTAAAACTCCGGCTAAAATTACGAACCCAACTAAAACTCCGGGTAAAAATACGAACCCAACTAAAACTCCGGGTAAAAATACGAACCCAACTAAAACTCCGGGTAAAAATACTAACCCAACTAAAAAGTCCGGGTAAAAAATACGAACCCAACTAAAACTCCGGGTAAAATTACGAACCCAACTAAAACTCCGGGTAAAAAATACGAACCCAACTAAAAAGTCCGGATAAAAAATACGAACCTAACTTAAGACTCCGGGTAATATTACGAACCCAACTAAAACTCCGGGTAAAATTACGAACCCAACTAAAACTCCGGGTAAAAAATACGAACCCAACTAAAACTCCGGGCAAAAATACTAACCCAACTAAAAAGTCCGGGTAAAAAATACGAACCCAACTAAAACTCCGGATAAAATTACGAACCCAACTAAAACTCCGGGTAAAAATACGAACCCAACTAAAACTCCGGGTAAAAATACTAACCCAACTAAAAAGTCCGGGTTAAAAATACGAACCCAACTAAAACTCCGGGTAAAATTACGAACCCAACTAAAACTCCGGGTAAAAATACAAACCCTACTAAAACTCCGGGTAAAAATACTAACCCAACTAAAAATTCCGGGTAAAAAATGCGAACCCAACTAAAACTCCGGGTAAAAAATACGAACCCAACTAAAACTCCGGGTAAAAAATACTAACCCAACTAAATAGTCCGGGTAAAATATACGAACCCAACTAAAACTCCGGGTAAAATTACGAACCCAACTAAAACTCCGGGTAAAAATAC
Organism: Melinopterus prodromus; assembly: GCA_964023965.1. Lineage (NCBI taxonomy): Eukaryota > Metazoa > Arthropoda > Insecta > Coleoptera > Scarabaeidae > Melinopterus > Melinopterus prodromus. Next base: position 2,833 of record CAXIES010000282.1, read on the forward strand.
GAACCCAACTAAAACTCCGGGTAAAAATACTTACCCAACTAAAAAGTCCGGGTAAAAAATACGAACCCAACTAAAACTCCGGGTAAAAAATACGAACCCAACTAAAACTCCGGGTAAAAAGTACGAACCCAACTAAAACTCCGGGTAAAAAATGCTAACCCAACTAAAATGTCCGGGTAAAAAATACGAACCCAACTAAAACTCCGGGTAAAATTACGAACCCAACAAAAACTCCGGGTAAAAATACGAACCCAACTAAAACTCCGGGTAAAAATACTAACCCCAACTAAAAAGTCCAGGTAAAAAATACGAACCCAACTAAAACTCCGGGTAAAATTACGAACCCAACTAGAACTCCGGGTGAAATTACGAACCCAACTAAAACTCCGGGTAAAATTACGAACCCAACTAAAAGTCCGGGTAAAAAATACGAACCCAACTAAAAAGTCCGGGTAAAATTACGAACCCAAGTAAAACTCCGGGTAAAATTACGAACCCAACTAAAACTCCGGGTAAAATTACGAACCCAACTAAAAAGTCCGGGTAAAATTACGAACCCAAATAAAAAGTCCGGGTAAAATTACGAACCCAACTAAAACTCCGGGTAAAATTACGAACTCAACTAAAACTCCGGGTAAAATTACGAACCCAACTAAAACTCCGGGTAAAATTACGAACCCAACTAAAAGTCCGGGTAAAAAATACGAACCCAACTAAAAAGTCCGGGTAAAATTACGAACCCAACTAAAACTCCGGGTAAAATTACGAACCCAACTAAAACTCCGGGTAAAATTACGAACCCAACTAAAACTCCGGGTAAAATTACGAACCCAACTAAAACTCCGGGTAAAATTACGAACCCAACTAAAAAGTCCGGGTAAAATTACGAACCCAAATAAAAAGTCCGGGTAAAATTACGAACCCAACTAAAACTCCGGGTAAAATTACGAACTCAACTAAAACTCCGGGTAAAATTACGAACCCAACTAAAACTCCGGGTAAAATTACGAACCCAACTAAAAGTCCGGGTAAAAAATACGAACCCAACTAAAAACTCCGGGTAAAATTAGGAACCCAACTAAAACTCCGGGTAAAATTACGAACCCAACTAAAACTCCGGGTAAAATTACGAACCCAACTAAAACTCCGGGTAAAATTACGAACCCAACTAAAAAGTCCGGGTAAAATTACGAACCCAACTAAAACTCCGGGTAAAAAATACGAACCAAACAAAAAAGTCCGGGTAACATTTAGAACCCAACTAAAACTCCGGGTAAAAAAATACGAACCCAACTAAAACTCCGGGCAAAAATACTAACTCAACTAAATAGTCCGGGTAAAAAATACGAACCCAACTAAAACTCCGGATAAAATTACGAACCCAACTAAAAGTCCCGGTAAAAAATACGAACCCAACTAAAAAGTCCGGGTAAAATTACGAACCCAACTAAAACTCCGGGTAAAATTACCAACTCAACTAAAACTCCGGGTAAAATTACGAACCCAACTAAAACTCCGGGTAAAATTACGAACCCAACTAAAACTCCGGGTAAAAAATACGAACCCAACTAAAAAGTCCGGGTAAAATTACGAACCCAACTAAAACTCCGGGTAAAATTACGAACCCAACTAAAACTCCGGGTAAAATTACGAACCCAACTAAAACTCCGGGTAAAATTACGAACCCAACTAAAACTCCGGGTAAAATTACGAACCCAACTAAAAAGTCCGGGTAAAATTACGAACCCAACTAAAACTCCGGGTAAAAAATACGAACCAAACAAAAAAGTCCGGGTAACATTTAGAACCCAACTAAAACTCCGGGTAAAAAAATACGAACCCAATTAAAACTCCGGGCAAAAATACTAACTCAACTAAAAAGTCCGGGTAAAATTACGAACCCAACTAAAACTCCAGGTAAAATTACGAACAAAACTAAAAAGTCCGGGTAAAATTACGAACCCAACTAAAACTCCGGGTAAAAAATACGAACCAAACAAAAAAGTCCGGGTAACATTTAGAACCCAACTAAAACTCCGGGTAAAAAAATACGAACCCAACTAAAACTCCGGGCAAAAATACTAACTCAACTAAAAAGTCCGGGTAAAAAAATACGAACCCAACTAAAAGTCCGGGCAAAAATACTAACCCAACTAAAAAATCCGGGTAAAAAATACGAACCCAACTAAAACTCCGGATAAAATTACGAACCCAACTAAAACTCCGGGTAAAAATACGAACCCAACTAAAACTCCGGGTAAAAATACGAACCCAACTAAAACTCCGGGTAAAAAATACGAACCCAACTAAAACTTCGGGTAAAAAATACGAACCCAACTAAAAAGTCCGGTAAAAAATATGAACCCAACTAAAACTCCGGGTAAAATGGTACAACTAAAACTCCGGGTAAAAATACGAACCCAACTAAAACTCCTTGTAAAAAATACGAATCCAACTAAAACTCCGGGTAAAAAATACGAACCCAACTAAAACTCCGGGTAAAAAATACGAACCCAACTAAAAAGTCCGGGTAAAATTACGAACCCAACTAAAACTCCGGGTAAAATTACGAACCCAACTAAAACTCCGGGTAAAAAATACGAACCCAACTAAAAAGTCCGGATAAAAAATACGAACCTAACTTAAGACTCCGGGTAAAATTACGAACCCAACTAAAAAGTCCGGGTAAAATTACGAACCCAACTAAAAAGTCCGGGTAAAATTACGAACCCAACTAAAACTCCGGGTAAAATTACGAACTCAACTAAAACTCCGGGTAAAATTACGAACCCAACTAAAACTCCGGGTAAAATTACGAACCCAACTAAAAGTCCGGGTAAAAAATACGAGCCCAACTAAAAAGTCCGGGTAAAATTACGAACCCAACTAAAACTCCGAGTAAAATTACGAACCCAACTAAAACTCCGGGTAAAAAATACGAACCCAACTAAATAGTCCGGATAAAAAATACGAACCTAACTTAAGACTTCGGGTAAAATTACGAACCCAACTAAAATGTCCGGGTAAAATTACGAACCCAACTAAAACTCCGGGTAAAATTACTAACTCAACTAAAACTCCGGGTAAAATTGCGAACCCAACTAAAACTCCGGGTAAAATTACGAACCCAACTAAAACTCCGGGTAAAAAATACGAACCCAACTAAAAAGTCCGGTTAAAAAATACGAACCTAACTTAAGACTCCGGGTAAAATTACGAACCCAACTAAAATGTCCGGGTAAAATTACGAACCCAACTAAAACTCCGGGTAAAATTACTAACTCAACTAAAACTCCGGGTAAAATTGCGAACCCAACTAAAACTCCGGGTAAAATTACGAACCCAACTAAAAGTCCGGGTAAAAAATACGAACCCAACTAAAAAGTCCGGGTAAAATTACGAACCCAACTAAAACTCCGGGTAAAATTACGAACCCAACTAAAACTCCGGGTAAAAAATACGAACCCAACTAAAAAGTCCGGGTAAAATTACGAACCCAAGTAAAACTCCGGGTAAAATTACGAACCCAACTAAAACTCCGGGTAAAATTACGAACCCAACTAAAAAGTCCGGGTAAAATTACGAACCCAAATAAAAAGTCCGGGTAAAATTACGAACCCAACTAAAACTCCGGGTAAAATTACGAACTCAACTAAAACTCCGGGTAAAATTACGAACCCAACTAAAACTCCGGGTAAAATTACGAACCCAACTAAAAGTCCGGGTAAAAAATACGAACCCAACTAAAAAGTCCGGGTAAAATTACGAACCCAACTAAAACTCCGGGTAAAATTACGAACCCAACTAAAACTCCGGGTAAAATTACGAACCCAACTAAAACTCCGGGTAAAATTACAAACCCAACTAAAAAGTCCGGGTAAAATTACGAACCCAAATAAAAAGTCCGGGTAAAATTACGAACCCAACTGAAAAGTCCGGGTAACTCAAGACTCCGGGTAAAATTACGAACCCAACTAAAACTCCGGGTAAAATTACGAACCCAACTAAAACTCCGGGTAAAATTACGAACCCAACTAAAAGTCCGGGTAAAAAATACGAACCCAACTAAAAAGTCCGGGTTAAAAATACGAACCCAACTAAAACTCCGGGTAAAATTACGAACCCAACTAAAACTCCGGGTAAAATTACGAACCCAACTAAAACTTCGGGTAAAATTACGAACCCAACTAAAACTCCGGGTAAAATTACGAACCCAACTAAAAAGTCCGGGTAAAATTACGAACCCAAATAAAACTCCGGGTAAAAAATACGAACCCAACCAAAAAGTCCGGGTAAAAATACGAACCTAACTTAAAACTCCAGGTAAAATTACGAACCCAACTAAAACTCCGGGTATAAAATACGAACCAAACAAAAAAGTCCGGGTAACATTTAGAACCCAACTAAAACTCCGGGTAAAAAAATACGAACCCAACTAAAACTCCGGGCAAAAATACTAACCCAACTAAAAAGTCCGGGCAAAAATACGAACCCAACTAAAACTCCGGCTAAAATTACGAACCCAACTAAAACTCCGGGTAAAAATACGAACCCAACTAAAACTCCGGGTAAAAATACGAACCCAACTAAAACTCCGGGTAAAAATACTAACCCAACTAAAAAGTCCGGGTAAAAAATACGAACCCAACTAAAACTCCGGGTAAAATTACGAACCCAACTAAAACTCCGGGTAAAAAATACGAACCCAACTAAAAAGTCCGGATAAAAAATACGAACCTAACTTAAGACTCCGGGTAAAATTACGAACCCAACTAAAACTCCGGGTAAAATTACGAACCCAACTAAAACTCCGGGTAAAAAATACGAACCCAACTAAAACTCCGGGCAAAAATACTAACCCAACTAAAAAGTCCGGGTAAAAAATACGAACCCAACTAAAACTCCGGATAAAATTACGAACCCAACTAAAACTCCGGGTAAAAATACGAACCCAACTAAAACTCCGGGTAAAAATACTAACCCAACTAAAAAGTCCGGGTTAAAAATACGAACCCAACTAAAACTCCGGGTAAAATTACGAACCCAACTAAAACTCCGGGTAAAAATACAAACCCTACTAAAACTCCGGGTAAAAATACTAACCCAACTAAAAATTCCGGGTAAAAAATGCGAACCCAACTAAAACTCCGGGTAAAAAATGCGAACCCAACTAAAACTCCGGGTAAAAAATGCGAACCCAACTAAAACTCCGGGTAAAAAATACTAACCCAACTAAATAGTCCGGGTAAAAGATACGAACCCAACTAAAACTCCGGGTAAAATTACGAACCCAACTAAAACTCCGGGTAAAAATACGAACCCAACTAAAACTCCGGGTAAAAATACTTACCCAACTAAAAAGTCCGGGTAAAAAATACGAACCCAACTAAAACTCCGGGTAAAAAATACGAACCCAACTAAAACTCCGGGTAAAAAGTACGAACCCAACTAAAACTCCGGGTAAAAAATGCTAACCCAACTAAAATGTCCGGGTAAAAAATACGAACCCAACTAAAACTCCGGGTAAAATTACGAACCCAACTAAAACTCCGGGTAAAAATACGAACCCAACTAAAACTCCGGGTAAAAATACTAACCCCAACTAAAAAGTCCAGGTAAAAAATACGAACCCAACTAAAACTCCGGGTAAAATTACGAACCCAACTAAAACTCCGGGTGAAATTGCGAACCCAACTAAAACTCCGGGTAAAATTACGAACCCAACTAAAAGTCCGGGTAAAAAATACGAACCCAACTAAGAAGTCCGGGTAAAATTACGAACCCAAGTAAAACTCCGGGTAAAATTACGAACCCAACTAAAACTCCGGGTAAAATTACGAACCCAACTAAAAAGTCCGGGTAAAATTACGAACCCAAATAAAAAGTCCGGGTAAAATTACGAACCCAACTAAAACTCCGGGTAAAATTACGAACTCAACTAAAACTCCGGGTAAAATTACGAACCCAACTAAAACTCCGGGTAAAATTACGAACCCAACTAAAAGTCCGGGTAAAAAATACGAACCCAACTAAAAAGTCCGGGTAAAATTACGAACCCAACTAAAACTCCGGGTAAAATTACGAACCCAACTAAAACTCCGGGTAAAATTACGAACCCAACTAAAACTCCGGGTAAAATTACGAACCCAACTAAAACTCCGGGTAAAATTACGAACCCAACTAAAAAGTCCGGGTAAAATTACGAACCCAAATAAAAAGTCCGGGTAAAATTACGAACCCAACTAAAACTCCGGGTAAAATTACGAACTCAACTAAAACTCCGTGTAAAACTACGAACCCAACTAAAACTCCGGGTAAAATTACGAACCCAACTAAAAGTCCGGGTAAAAAATACGAACCCAACTAAAAACTCCGGGTAAAATTACGAACCCAACTAAAACTCCGGGTAAAATTACGAACCCAACTAAAACTCCGGGTAAAATTACGAACCCAACTAAAACTCCGGGTAAAATTACGAACCCAACTAAAAAGTCCGGGTAAAATTACGAACCCAACTAAAACTCCGGGTAAAAAATACGAACCAAACAAAAAAGTCCGGGTAACATTTAGAACCCAACTAAAACTCCGGGTAAAAAAATACGAACCCAACTAAAACTCCGGGCAAAAATACTAACTCAACTAAAAAGTCCGGGTAAAAAATACGAACCCAACTAAAACTCCGGATAAAATTACGAACCCAACTAAAAGTCCCGGTAAAAAATACGAACCCAACTAAAAAGTCCGGGTAAAATTACGAACCCAACTAAAACTCCGGGTAAAATTACCAACTCAACTAAAACTCCGGGTAAAATTACGAACCCAACTAAAACTCCGGGTAAAATTACGAACCCAACTAAAAAGTCCGGGTAAAAATACGAACCTAACTTAAAACTCCAGGTAAAATTACGAACCCAACTAAAACTCCGGGTAAAAAATACGAACCCAACTAAAACTCCGGCTAAAATTACGAACCCAACTAAAACTCCGGGTAAAAATACGAACCCAACTAAAACTCCGGGTAAAAATACGAACCCAACTAAAACTCCGGGTAAAAATACTAACCCAACTAAAAAGTCCGGGTAAAAAATACGAACCCAACTAAAACTCCGGGTAAAATTACGAACCCAACTAAAACTCCGGGTAAAAAATACGAACCCAACTAAAAAGTCCGGATAAAAAATACGAACCTAACTTAAGACTCCGGGTAAAATTACGAACCCAACTAAAACTCCGGGTAAAATTACGAACCCAACTAAAACTCCGGGTAAAAAATACGAACCCAACTAAAACTCCGGGCAAAAATACTAACCCAACTAAAAAGTCCGGGTAAAAAATACGAACCCAACTAAAACTCCGGATAAAATTACGAACCCAACTAAAACTCCGGGTAAAAATACGAACCCAACTAAAACTCCGGGTAAAAATACTAACCCAACTAAAAAGTCCGGGTTAAAAATACGAACCCAACTAAAACTCCGGGTAAAATTACGAACCCAACTAAAACTCCGGGTAAAAATACAAACCCTACTAAAACTCCGGGTAAAAATACTAACCCAACTAAAAATTCCGGGTAAAAAATGCGAACCCAACTAAAACTCCGGGTAAAAAATGCGAACCCAACTAAAACTCCGGGTAAAAAATACTAACCCAACTAAATAGTCCGGGTAAAAGATACGAACCCAACTAAAACTCCGGGTAAAATTACGAACCCAACTAAAACTCCGGGTAAAAATACGAACCCAACTAAAACTCCGGGTAAAAATACTTACCCAACTAAAAAGTCCGGGTAAAAAATACGAACCCAACTAAAACTCCGGGTAAAAAATACGAACCCAACTAAAACTCCGGGTAAAAAGTACGAACCCAACTAAAACTCCGGGTAAAAAATGCTAACCCAACTAAAATGTCCGGGTAAAAAATACGAACCCAACTAAAACTCCGGGTAAAATTACGAACCCAACTAAAACTCCGGGTAAAAATACGAACCCAACTAAAACTCCGGGTAAAAATACTAACCCCAACTAAAAAGTCCAGGTAAAAAATACGAACCCAACTAAAACTCCGGGTAAAATTACGAACCCAACTAAAACTCCGGGTGAAATTGCGAACCCAACTAAAACTCCGGGTAAAATTACGAACCCAACTAAAAGTCCGGGTAAAAAATACGAACCCAACTAAAAAGTCCGGGTAAAATTACGAACCCAAGTAAAACTCCGGGTAAAATTACGAACCCAACTAAAACTCCGGGTAAAATTACGAACCCAACTAAAAAGTCCGGGTAAAATTACGAACCCAAATAAAAAGTCCGGGTAAAATTACGAACCCAACTAAAACTCCGGGTAAAATTACGAACTCAACTAAAACTCCGGGTAAAATTACGAACCCAACTAAAACTCCGGGTAAAATTACGAACCCAACTAAAAGTCCGGGTAAAAAATACGAACCCAACTAAAAAGTCCGGGTAAAATTACGAACCCAACTAAAACTCCGGGTAAAATTACGAACCCAACTAAAACTCCGGGTAAAATTACGAACCCAACTAAAACTCCGGGTAAAATTACGAACCCAACTAAAACTCCGGGTAAAATTACGAACCCAACTAAAAAGTCCGGGTAAAATTACGAACCCAAATAAAAAGTCCGGGTAAAATTACGAACCCAACTAAAACTCCGGGTAAAATTACGAACTCAACTAAAACTCCGTGTAAAACTACGAACCCAACTAAAACTCCGGGTAAAATTACGAACCCAACTAAAAGTCCGGGTAAAAAATACGAACCCAACTAAAAACTCCGGGTAAAATTACGAACCCAACTAAAACTCCGGGTAAAAAATACGAACCCAACTAAAACTCCGGCTAAAATTACGAACCCAACTAAAACTCCGGGTAAAAATACGAACCCAACTAAAACTCCGGGTAAAAATACGAACCCAACTAAAACTCCGGGTAAAAATACTAACCCAACTAAAAAGCCCGGGTAAAAAATACGAACCCAACTAAAACTCCGGGTAAAATTACGAACCCAACTAAAACTCCGGGTAAAAAATACGAACCCAACTAAAAAGTCCGGATAAAAAATACGAACCTAACTTAAGACTCCGGGTAAAATTACGAACCCAACTAAAACTCCGGGTAAAATTACGAACCCAACTAAAACTCCGGGTAAAAAATACGAACCCAACTAAAACTCCGGGCAAAAATACTAACCCAACTAAAAAGTCCGGGTAAAAAATACGAACCCAACTAAAACTCCGGATAAAATTACGAACCCAACTAAAACTCCGGGTAAAAATACGAACCCAACTAAAACTCCGGGTAAAAATACTAACCCAACTAAAAAGTCCGGGTTAAAAATACGAACCCAACTAAAACTCCGGGTAAAATTACGAACCCAACTAAAACTCCGGGTAAAAATACAAACCCTACTAAAACTCCGGGTAAAAATACTAACCCAACTAAAAATTCCGGGTAAAAAATGCGAACCCAACTAAAACTCCGGGTAAAAAATGCGAACCCAACTAAAACTCCGGGTAAAAAATACTAACCCAACTAAATAGTCCGGGTAAAAGATACGAACCCAACTAAAACTCCGGGTAAAATTACGAACCCAACTAAAACTCCGGGTAAAAATACAAACCCTACTAAAACTCCGGGTAAAAATACTAACCCAACTAAAAATTCCGGGTAAAAAATGCGAACCCAACTAAAACTCCGGGTAAAAAATGCGAACCCAACTAAAACTCCGGGTAAAAAATACTAACCCAACTAAATAGTCCGGGTAAAAGATACGAACCCAACTAAAACTCCGGGTAAAATTACGAACCCAACTAAAACTCCGGGTAAAAATACGAACCCAACTAAAACTCCGGGTAAAAATACTTACCCAACTAAAAAGTCCGGGTAAAAAATACGAACCCAACTAAAACTCCGGGTAAAAAATACGAACCCAACTAAAACTCCGGGTAAAAAGTACGAACCCAACTAAAACTCCGGGTAAAAAATGCTAACCCAACTAAAATGTCCGGGTAAAAAATACGAACCCAACTAAAACTCCGGGTAAAATTACGAACCCAACTAAAACTCCGGGTAAAAATACGAACCCAACTAAAACTCCGGGTAAAAATACTAACCCCAACTAAAAAGTCCAGGTAAAAAATACGAACCCAACTAAAACTCCGGGTAAAATTACGAACCCAACTAAAACTCCGGGTGAAATTGCGAACCCAACTAAAACTCCGGGTAAAATTACGAACCCAACTAAAAGTCCGGGTAAAAAATACGAACCCAACTAAAAAGTCCGGGTAAAATTACGAACCCAAGTAAAACTCCGGGTAAAATTACGAACCCAACTAAAACTCCGGGTAAAATTACGAACCCAACTAAAAAGTCCGGGTAAAATTACGAACCCAAATAAAAAGTCCGGGTAAAATTACGAACCCAACTAAAACTCCGGGTAAAATTACGAACTCAACTAAAACTCCGGGTAAAATTACGAACCCAACTAAAACTCCGGGTAAAATTACGAACCCAACTAAAAGTCCGGGTAAAAAATACGAACCCAACTAAAAAGTCCGGGTAAAATTACGAACCCAACTAAAACTCCGGGTAAAATTACGAACCCAACTAAAACTCCGGGTAAAATTACGAACCCAACTAAAACTCCGGGTAAAATTACGAACCCAACTAAAACTCCGGGTAAAATTACGAACCCAACTAAAAAGTCCGGGTAAAATTACGAACCCAAATAAAAAGTCCGGGTAAAATTACGAACCCAACTAAAACTCCGGGTAAAATTACGAACTCAACTAAAACTCCGTGTAAAACTACGAACCCAACTAAAACTCCGGGTAAAATTACGAACCCAACTAAAAGTCCGGGTAAAAAATACGAACCCAACTAAAAACTCCGGGTAAAATTACGAACCCAACTAAAACTCCGGGTAAAAAATACGAACCCAACTAAAACTCCGGCTAAAATTACGAACCCAACTAAAACTCCGGGTAAAAATACGAACCCAACTAAAACTCCGGGTAAAAATACGAACCCAACTAAAACTCCGGGTAAAAATACTAACCCAACTAAAAAGCCCGGGTAAAAAATACGAACCCAACTAAAACTCCGGGTAAAATTACGAACCCAACTAAAACTCCGGGTAAAAAATACGAACCCAACTAAAAAGTCCGGATAAAAAATACGAACCTAACTTAAGACTCCGGGTAAAATTACGAACCCAACTAAAACTCCGGGTAAAATTACGAACCCAACTAAAACTCCGGGTAAAAAATACGAACCCAACTAAAACTCCGGGCAAAAATACTAACCCAACTAAAAAGTCCGGGTAAAAAATACGAACCCAACTAAAACTCCGGATAAAATTACGAACCCAACTAAAACTCCGGGTAAAAATACGAACCCAACTAAAACTCCGGGTAAAAATACTAACCCAACTAAAAAGTCCGGGTTAAAAATACGAACCCAACTAAAACTCCGGGTAAAATTACGAACCCAACTAAAACTCCGGGTAAAAATACAAACCCTACTAAAACTCCGGGTAAAAATACTAACCCAACTAAAAATTCCGGGTAAAAAATGCGAACCCAACTAAAACTCCGGGTAAAAAATGCGAACCCAACTAAAACTCCGGGTAAAAAATACTAACCCAACTAAATAGTCCGGGTAAAAGATACGAACCCAACTAAAACTCCGGGTAAAATTACGAACCCAACTAAAACTCCGGGTAAAAATACGAACCCAACTAAAACTCCGGGTAAAAATACTTACCCAACTAAAAAGTCCGGGTAAAAAATACGAACCCAACTAAAACTCCGGGTAAAAAATACGAACCCAACTAAAACTCCGGGTAAAAAGTACGAACCCAACTAAAACTCCGGGTAAAAAATGCTAACCCAACTAAAATGTCCGGGTAAAAAATACGAACCCAACTAAAACTCCGGGTAAAATTACGAACCCAACTAAAACTCCGGGTAAAAATACGAACCCAACTAAAACTCCGGGTAAAAATACTAACCCCAACTAAAAAGTCCAGGTAAAAAATACGAACCCAACTAAAACTCCGGGTAAAATTACGAACCCAACTAAAACTCCGGGTGAAATTGCGAACCCAACTAAAACTCCGGGTAAAATTACGAACCCAACTAAAAGTCCGGGTAAAAAATACGAACCCAACTAAAAAGTCCGGGTAAAATTACGAACCCAAGTAAAACTCCGGGTAAAATTACGAACCCAACTAAAACTCCGGGTAAAATTACGAACCCAACTAAAAAGTCCGGGTAAAATTACGAACCCAAATAAAAAGTCCGGGTAAAATTACGAACCCAACTAAAACTCCGGGTAAAATTACGAACTCAACTAAAACTCCGGGTAAAATTACGAACCCAACTAAAACTCCGGGTAAAATTACGAACCCAACTAAAAGTCCGGGTAAAAAATACGAACCCAACTAAAAAGTCCGGGTAAAATTACGAACCCAACTAAAACTCCGGGTAAAATTACGAACCCAACTAAAACTCCGGGTAAAATTACGAACCCAACTAAAACTCCGGGTAAAATTACGAACCCAACTAAAACTCCGGGTAAAATTACGAACCCAACTAAAAAGTCCGGGTAAAATTACGAACCCAAATAAAAAGTCCGGGTAAAATTACGAACCCAACTAAAACTCCGTGTAAAACTACGAACCCAACTAAAACTCCGGGTAAAATTACGAACCCAACTAAAAGTCCGGGTAAAAAATACGAACCCAACTAAAAACTCCGGGGTAAATTACGAACCCAACTAAAACTCCGGGTAAAATTACGAACCCAACTAAAACTCCGGGTAAAATTACGAACTCAACTAAAACTCCGGGTAAAATTACGAACCCAACTAAAAAGTCCGGGTAAAATTACGAACCCAACTAAAACTCCGGGTAAAAAATACGAACCAAACAAAAAAGTCCGGGTAACATTTAGAACCCAACTAAAACTCCGGGTAAAAAAATACGAACCCAACTAAAACTCCGGGCAAAAATACTAACTCAACTAAAAAGTCCGGGTAAAAAATACGAACCCAACTAAAACTCCGGATAAAATTACGAACCCAACTAAAAGTCCCGGTAAAAAATACGAACCCAACTAAAAAGTCCGGGTAAAATTACGAACCCAACTAAAACTCCGGGTAAAATTACCAACTCAACTAAAACTCCGGGTAAAATTACGAACCCAACTAAAACTCCGGGTAAAATTACGAACCCAACTAAAAAGTCCGGGTAAAAATACGAACCTAACTTAAAACTCCAGGTAAAATTACGAACCCAACTAAAACTCCGGGTAAAAAATACGAACCCAACTAAAACTCCGGCTAAAATTACGAACCCAACTAAAACTCCGGGTAAAAATACGAACCCAACTAAAACTCCGGGTAAAAATACGAACCCAACTAAAAGTCCGGGTAAAAATACTAACCCAACTAAAAAGTCCGGGTAAAAAATACGAACCCAACTAAAACTCCGGGTAAAATTACGAACCCAACTAAAACTCCGGGTAAAAAATACGAACCCAACTAAAAAGTCCGGATAAAAAATACGAACCTAACTTAAGACTCCGGGTAAAATTACGAACCCAACTAAAACTCCGGGTAAAATTACGAACCCAACTAAAACTCCGGGTAAAAAATACGAACCCAACTAAAACTCCGGGCAAAAATACTAACCCAACTAAAAAGTCCGGGTAAAAAATACGAACCCAACTAAAACTCCGGATAAAATTACGAACCCAACTAAAACTCCGGGTAAAAATACGAACCCAACTAAAACTCCGGGTAAAAATACTAACCCAACTAAAAAGTCCGGGTTAAAAATACGAACCCAACTAAAACTCCGGGTAAAATTACGAACCCAACTAAAACTCCGGGGAAAAATACAAACCCTACTAAAACTCCGGGTAAAAATACTAACCCAACTAAAAATTCCGGGTAAAAAATGCGAACCCAACTAAAACTCCGGGTAAAAAATGCGAACCCAACTAAAACTCCGGGTAAAAAATACTAACCCAACTAAATAGTCCGGGTAAAAGATACGAACCCAACTAAAACTCCGGGTAAAATTACGAACCCAACTAAAACTCCGGGTAAAAATACGAACCCAACTAAAACTCCGGGTAAAAATACTTACCCAACTAAAAAGTCCGGGTAAAAAATACGAACCCAACTAAAACTCCGGGTAAAAAATACGAACCCAACTAAAACTCCGGGTAAAAAGTACGAACCCAACTAAAACTCCGGGTAAAAAATGCTAACCCAACTAAAATGTCCGGGTAAAAAATACGAACCCAACTAAAACTCCGGGTAAAATTACGAACCCAACTAAAACTCCGGGTAAAAATACGAACCCAACTAAAACTCCGGGTAAAAATACTAACCCCAACTAAAAAGTCCAGGTAAAAAATACGAACCCAACTAAAACTCCGGGTAAAATTACGAACCCAACTAAAACTCCGGGTGAAATTGCGAACCCAACTAAAACTCCGGGTAAAATTACGAACCCAACTAAAAGTCCGGGTAAAAAATACGAACCCAACTAAAAAGTCCGGGTAAAATTACGAACCCAAGTAAAACTCCGGGTAAAATTACGAACCCAACTAAAACTCCGGGTAAAATTACGAACCCAACTAAAAAGTCCGGGTAAAATTACGAACCCAAATAAAAAGTCCGGGTAAAATTACGAACCCAACTAAAACTCCGGGTAAAATTACGAACTCAACTAAAACTCCGGGTAAAATTACGAACCCAACTAAAACTCCGGGTAAAATTACGAACCCAACTAAAAGTCCGGGTAAAAAATACGAACCCAACTAAAAAGTCCGGGTAAAATTACGAACCCAACTAAAACTCCGGGTAAAATTACGAACCCAACTAAAACTCCGGGTAAAATTACGAACCCAACTAAAACTCCGGGTAAAATTACGAACCCAACTAAAACTCCGGGTAAAATTACGAACCCAACTAAAAAGTCCGGGTAAAATTACGAACCCAAATAAAAAGTCCGGGTAAAATTACGAACCCAACTAAAACTCCGGGTAAAATTACGAACTCAACTAAAACTCCGTGTAAAACTACGAACCCAACTAAAACTCCGGGTAAAATTACGAACCCAACTAAAAGTCCGGGTAAAAAATACGAACCCAACTAAAAACTCCGGGTAAAATTACGAACCCAACTAAAACTCCGGGTAAAATTACGAACCCAACTAAAACTCCGGGTAAAATTACGAACCCAACTAAAACTCCGGGTAAAATTACGAACCCAACTAAAAAGTCCGGGTAAAATTACGAACCCAACTAAAACTCCGGGTAAAAAATACGAACCAAACAAAAAAGTCCGGGTAACATTTAGAACCCAACTAAAACTCCGGGTAAAAAAATACGAACCCAACTAAAACTCCGGGCAAAAATACTAACTCAACTAAAAAGTCCGGGTAAAAAATACGAACCCAACTAAAACTCCGGATAAAATTACGAACCCAACTAAAAGTCCCGGTAAAAAATACGAACCCAACTAAAAAGTCCGGGTAAAATTACGAACCCAACTAAAACTCCGGGTAAAATTACCAACTCAACTAAAACTCCGGGTAAAATTACGAACCCAACTAAAACTCCGGGTAAAATTACGAACCCAACTAAAACTCCGGGTACAAAATACGAACCCAACTAAAAAGTCCGGGTAAAATTACGAACCCAACTAAAACTCCGGGTAAAATTACGAACCCAACTAAAACTCCGGGTAAAATTACGAACCCAACTAAAACTCCGGGTAAAATTACGAACCCAACTAAAACTCCGGGTAAAATTACGAACCCAACTAAAAAGTCCGGGTAAAATTACGAACCCAACTAAAACTCCGGGTAAAAAATACGAACCAAACAAAAAAGTCCGGGTAACATTTAGAACCCAACTAAAACTCCGGGTAAAAAAATACGAACCCAACTAAAACTCCGGGCAAAAATACTAACTCAACTAAAAAGTCCGGGTAAAATTACGAACCCAACTAAAACTCCGGGTAAAATTACGAACCCAACTAAAAAGTCCGGGTAAAATTACGAACCCAACTAAAACTCCGGGTAAAAAATACGAACCAAACAAAAAAGTCCGGGTAACATTTAGAACCCAACTAAAACTCCGGGTAAAAAAATACGAACCCAACTAAAACTCCGGGCAAAAATACTAACTCAACTAAAAAGCCCGGGTAAAAAAATACGAACCCAACTAAAACTCCGGGTAAAATTACGAACCCAACTAAAAAGTCCGGGTAAAATTACGAACCCAAATAAAAAGTCCGGGTAAAATTACGAACCCAACTGAAAAGACCGGGTAACTCAAGACTCCGGGTAAAATTACGAACCCAACTAAAACTCCGGGTAAAATTACGAACCCAACTAAAACTCCGGGTAAAATTACGAACCCAACTAAAAGTCCGGGTAAAAAATGCGAACCCAACTAAAAAGTCCGGGTTAAAAATACGAACCCAACTAAAACTCCGGGTAAAATTACGAACCCAACTAAAACTCCGGGTAAAATTACGAACCCAACTAAAACTCCGGGTAAAATTACGAACCCAACTAAAACTCCGGGTAAAATTATGAACCCAACTGAAAAGTCCGGGTAAAATTACGAACCCAAATAAAACTCCGGGTAAAAAATACGAACCCAACTAAAAAGTCCGGGTAAAAATACGAACCTAACTTAAAACTCCAGGTAAAATTACGAACCCAACTAAAACTCCGGGTAAAAAATACGAACCAAACAAAAAAGTACGGGTAACATTTAGAACCCAACTAAAACTCCGGGTAAAAAAATACGAACCCAACTAAAACTCCGGGCAAAAATACTAACCCAACTAAAAAGTCCGGGCAAAAATACGAACCCAACTAAAACTCCGGCTAAAATTACGAACCCAGCTAAAACTCCGGGTAAAAATACGAACCCAACTAAAACTCCGGGTAAAAATACAAACCCAACTAAAACTCCGGGTAAAATTACGAACCCAACTAAAAGTCCGGGTAAAAAATACGAACCCAACTAAAAAGTCCGGGTAAAATTACGAACCCAACTAAAACTCCGGGTAAAATTACGAACCCAACTAAAACTCCGGGTAAAATTACGAACCCAACTAAAACTCCGGGTAAAATTACGAACCCAACTAAAACTCCGGGTAAAATTACGAACCCAACTAAAAAGTCCGGGTAAAATTACGAACCCAAATAAAAAGTCCGGGTAAAATTACGAACCCAACTAAAACTCCGGGTAAAATTACGAACTCAACTAAAACTCCGTGTAAAATTACGAACCCAACTAAAACTCCGGGTAAAATTACGAACCCAACTAAAAGTCCGGGTAAGAAATACGAACCCAACTAAAAACTCCGGGTAAAATTACGAACCCAACTAAAACTCCGGGTAAAATTACGAACCCAACTAAAACTCCGGGTAAAATTACGAACCCAACTAAAACTCCGGGTAAAATTACGAACCCAACTAAAAAGTCCGGGTAAAATTACGAACCCAACTAAAACTCCGGGTAAAAAATACGAACCAAACAAAAAAGTCCGGGTAACATTTAGAACCCAACTAAAACTCCGGGCAAAAATACTAACTCAATTAAAAAGTCCGGGTAAAAAATACGAACCCAACTAAAACTCCGGATAAAATTACGAACCCAACTAAAAGTCCCGGTAAAAAATACGAACCCAACTAAAAAGTCCGGGTAAAATTACGAACCCAACTAAAACTCCGGGTAAAATTACCAACTCAACTAAAACTCCGGGTAAAATTACGAACCCAACTAAAACTCCGGGTAAAATTACGAACCCAACTAAAACTCCGGGTAAAAAATACGAACCCAACTAAAAAGTCCGGGTAAAATTACGAACCCAACTAAAACTCCGGGTAAAATTACGAACCCAACTAAAACTCCGGGTAAAATTACGAACCCAACTAAAACTCCGGGTAAAATTACGAACCCAACTAAAACTCCGGGTAAAATTACGAACCCAACTAAAACTCCGGGTAAAATTACGAACCCAACTAAAAAGTCCGGGTAAAATTACGAACCCAACTAAAACTCCGGGTAAAAAATACGAACCAAACAAAAAAGTCCGGGTAACATTTAGAACCCAACTAAAACTCCGGGTAAAAAAATACGAACCCAACTAAAACTCCGGGCAAAAATACTAACTCAACTAAAAAGTCCGGGTAAAATTACGAACCCAACTAAAACTCCGGGTAAAATTACGGACCCAACTAAAAAGTCCGGGTAAAATTACGAACCCAACTAAAACTCCGGGTAAAAAATACGAACCAAACAAAAAAGTCCGGGTAACATTTAGAACCCAACTAAAACTCCGGGTAAAAAAATACGAACCCAACTAAAACTCCGGGCAAAAATACTAACTCAACTAAAAAGTCCGGGTAAAAAAATACGAACCCAACTAAAACTCCGGGTAAAATTACGAACCCAACTAAAAAGTCCGGGTAAAATTACGAACCCAAATAAAAAGTCCGGGTAAAATTACGAACCCAACTGAAAAGTCCGGGTAACTCAAGACTCCGGGTAAAATTACGAACCCAACTAAAACTCCGGGTAAAATTACGAACCCAACTAAAACTCCGGGTAAAATTACGAACCCAACTAAAAGTCCGGGTAAAAAATACGAACCCAACTAAAAAGTCCGGGTTAAAAATACGAACCCAACTAAAACTCCGGGTAAAATTACGAACCCAACTAAAACTCCGGGTAAAATTACGAACCCAACTAAAACTCCGGGTAAAATTACGAACCCAACTAAAACTCCGGGTAAAATTACGAACCCAACTAAAAAGTCCGGGTAAAATTACGAACCCAAATGAAACTCCGGGTAAAAAATACGAACCCAACTAAAAAGTCCGGGTAAAAATACGAACCTAACTTAAAACTCCAGGTAAAATTACGAACCCAACTAAAACTCCGGGTAAAAAATACGAACCAAACAAAAAAGTACGGGTAACATTTAGAACCCAACTAAAACTCCGGGTAAAAAAATACGAACCCAACTAAAACTCCGGGCAAAAATACTAACCCAACTAAAAAGTCCGGGCAAAAATACGAACCCAACTAAAACTCCGGCTAAAATTACGAACCCAGCTAAAACTCCGGGTAAAAATACGAACCCAACTAAAAGTCCGGGTAAAAATACGAACCCAACTAAAACTCCGGGTAAAAATACTAACCCAACTAAAAAGTCCGGGTAAAAAATACGAACCCAACTAAAACTCCGGGTAAAATTACGAACCCAACTAAAACTCCGGGTAAAAAATACGAACCCAACTAAAAAGTCCGGATAAAAAATACGAACCTAACTTAAGACTCCGGGTAAAATTACGAACCCAACTAAAACTCCGGGTAAAATTACGAACCCAACTAAAACTCCGGGTAAAAAATACGAACCCAACTAAAACTCCGGGCAAAAATACTAACCCAACTAAAAAGTCCGGGTAAAAAATACGAACCCAACTAAAACTCCGGATAAAATTACGAACCCAACTAAAACTCCGGGTAAAAATACGAACCAACTAAAACTCCGGGTAAAAATACTAACCCAACTAAAAAGTCCGGGTTAAAAATACGAACCCAACTAAAACTCCGGGTAAAATTACGAACCCAACTAAAACTCCGGGTAAAAATACAAACCCTACTAAAACTCCGGGTAAAAATACTAACCCAACTAAAAATTCCGGGTAAAAAATGCGAACCCAACTAAAACTCCGGGTAAAAAATACGAACCCAACTAAAACTCCGGGTAAAAAATACTAACCCAACTAAATAGTCCGGGTAAAAGATACGAACCCAACTAAAACTCCGGGTAAAATTACGAACCCAACTAAAACTCCGGGTAAAAATACGAACCCAACTAAAACTCCGGGTAAAAATACTTACCCAACTAAAAAGTCCGGGTAAAAAATACGAACCCAACTAAAACTCCGGGTAAAATTACGAACCCAACTAAAAAGTCCGGGTAAAATTACGAACCCAAATAAAACTCCGGGTAAAAAATACGAACCCAACTAAAAAGTCCGGGTAAAAATACGAACCTAACTTAAAACTCCAGGTAAAATTACGAACCCAACTAAAACTCCGGGTAAAAAATACGAACCAAACAAAAAAGTACGGGTAACATTTAGAACCCAACTAAAACTCCGGGTAAAAAAATACGAACCCAACTAAAACTCCGGGCAAAAATACTAACCCAACTAAAAAGTCCGGGCAAAAATACGAACCCAACTAAAACTCCGGGTAAAAATACGAACCCAACTAAAACTCCGGGTAAAAATACGAACCCAACTAAAACTCCGGGTAAAAATACTAACCCAACTATAAAGTCCGGGTAAAAAATACGAACCCAACTAAAACTCCGGGTAAAATTACGAACCCAACTAAAACTCCGGGTAAAAAATACGAACCCAACTAAAAAGTCCGGATAAAAAATACGAACCTAACTTAAGACTCCGGGTAAAATTACGAACCCAACTAAAACTCCGGGTAAAATTACGAACCCAACTAAAACTCCGGGTAAAAAATACGAACCCAACTAAAACTCCGGGCAAAAATACTAACCCAACTAAAAAGTCCGGGTAAAAAATACGAACCCAACTAAAACTCCGGATAAAATTACGAACCCAACTAAAACTCCGGGTAAAAATACGAACCCAACTAAAACTCCGGGTAAAAATACTAACCCAACTAAAAAGTCCGGGTTAAAAATACGAACCCAACTAAAACTCCGGGTAAAATTACGAACCCAACTAAAACTCCGGGTAAAAATACAAACCCTACTAAAACTCCGGGTAAAAATACTAACCCAACTAAAAATTCCGGGTAAAAAATGCGAACCCAACTAAAACTCCGGGTAAAAAATACGAACCCAACTAAAACTCCGGGTAAAAAATACTAACCCAACTAAATAGTCCGGGTAAAAGATACGAACCCAACTAAAACTCCGGGTAAAATTACGAACCCAACTAAAACTCCGGGTAAAAATACGAACCCAACTAAAACTCCGGGTAAAAATACTTACCCAACTAAAAAGTGCGGGTAAAAAATACGAACCCAACTAAAACTTCGGGTAAAAAATACGAACCCAACTAAAACTCCGGGTAAAAAGTACGAACCCAACTAAAACTCCGGGTAAAAAATGCTAACCCAACTAAAATGTCCGGGTAAAAAATACGAACCCAACTAAAACTCCGGGTAAAATTACGAACCCAACTAAAACTCCGGGTAAAAATACGAACCCAACTAAAACTCCGGGTAAAAATACTAACCCCAACTAAAAAGTCCAGGTAAAAAATACGAACCCAACTAAAACTCCGGGTAAAATTACGAACCCAACTAAAACTCCGGGTGAAATTACGAACCCAACTAAAACTCCGGGTAAAATTACGAACCCAACTAAAAGTCCGGGTAAAAAATACGAACCCAACTAAAAAGTCCGGGTAAAATTACGAACCCAAGTAAAACTCCGGGTAAAATTACGAACCCAACTAAAACTCCGGGTAAAATTACGAACCCAACTAAAAAGTCCGGGTAAAATTACGAACCCAAATAAAAAGTCCGGGTAAAATTACGAACCCAACTAAAACTCCGGGTAAAATTACGAACTCAACTAAAACTCCGGGTAAAATTACGAACCCAACTAAAACTCCGGGTAAAATTACGAACCCAACTAAAAGTCCGGGTAAAAAATACGAACCCAACTAAAAAGTCCGGGTAAAATTACGAACCCAACTAAAACTCCGGGTAAAATTACGAACCCAACTAAAACTCCGGGTAAAATTACGACCCAACTAAAACTCCGGGTAAAATTACGAACCCAACTAAAACTCCGGGTAAAATTACGAACCCAACTAAAAAGTCCGGGTAAAATTACGAACCCAAATAAAAAGTCCGGGTAAAATTACGAACCCAACTAAAACTCCGGGTAAAATTACGAACTCAACTAAAACTCCGGGTAAAATTACGAACCCAACTAAAACTCCGGGTAAAATTACGAACCCAACTAAAAGTCCGGGTAAAAAATACGAACCCAACTAAAATCTCCGGGTAAAATTACGAACCCAACTAAAACTCCGGGTAAAATTACGAACCCAACTAAAACTCCGGGTAAAATTACGAACCCAACTAAAACTCCGGGTAAAATTACGAACCCAACTAAAAAGTCCGGGTAAAATTACGAACCCAACTAAAACTCCGGGTAAAAAATACGAACCAAACAAAAAAGTCCGGGTAACATTTAGAACCCAACTAAAACTCCGGGTAAAAAAATACGAACCCAACTAAAACTCCGGGCAAAAATACTAACTCAACTAAAAAGTCCGGGTAAAAAATACGAACCCAACTAAAACTCCGGATAAAATTACGAACCCAACTAAAAGTCCCGGTAAAAAATACGAACCCAACTAAAAAGTCCGGGTAAAATTACGAACCCAACTAAAACTCCGGGTAAAATTACCAACTCAACTAAAACTCCGGGTAAAAATACGAACCCAACTAAAACTCCGGGTAAAATTACGAACCCAACTAAAACTCCGGGTAAAAAATACGAACCCAACTAAAAAGTCCGGGTAAAATTACGAACCCAACTAAAACTCCGGGTAAAATTACGAACCCAACTAAAACTCCGGGTAAAATTACGAACCCAACTAAAACTCCGGGTAAAATTACGAACCCAACTAAAACTCCGGGTAAAATTACGAACCCAACTAAAAAGTCCGGGTAAAATTACGAACCCAACTAAAACTCCGGGTAAAAAATACGAACCAAACAAAAAAGTCCGGGTAACATTTAGAACCCAACTAAAACTCCGGGCAAAAAAATACGAACCCAATTAAAACTCCGGGCAAAAATACTAACTCAACTAAAAAGTCCGGGTAAAAAAATACGAACCCAACTAAAACTCCAGGTAAAATTACGAACAAAACTAAAAAGTCCGGGTAAAATTACGAACCCAACTAAAACTCCAGGTAAAATTACGAACAAAACTAAAAAGTCCGGGTAAAATTACGAACCCAACTAAAACTCCGGGTAAAAAATACGAACCAAACAAAAAAGTCCGGGTAACATTTAGAACCCAACTAAAACTCCGGGTAAAAAAATACGAACCCAACTAAAACTCCGGGCAAAAATACTAACTCAACTAAAAAGTCCGGGTAAAAAAATACGAACCCAACTAAAACTCCGGCCAAAAATACTAACCCAACTAAAAAATCCGGGTAAAAAATACGAACCCTACTAAAACTCCGGATAAAATTACGAACCCAACTAAAACTCCGGGTAAAAATACGAACCCAACTAAAACTCCGGGTAAAAATACGAACCCAACTAAAACTCCGGGTAAAAAATACGAACCCAACTAAAACTTCGGGTAAAAAATACGAACCCAACTAAAAAGTCCGGTAAAAAATATGAACCCAACTAAAACTCCGGGTAAAATTACCAACACAACTAAAACTCCGGGTAAAAATACGAACCCAACTAAAACTCCTTGTAAAAAATACGAATCCAACTAAAACTCCGGGTAAAAAATACGAACCCAACTAAAACTCCGGGTAAAATTACGAACCAACTAAAAGTCCGGGTAAAAAATACGAACCCAACTAAAAAGTCCGGGTAAAATTACGAACCCAACTAAAACTCCGGGTAAAAATTACGAACCCAACTAAAACTCCGGGTAAAAAATACGAACCCAACTAAAAAGTCCGGATAAAAAATACGAACCTAACTTAAGACTCCGGGTAAAATTACGAACCCAACTAAAAAGTCCGGGTAAAATTACGAACCCAACTAAAAAGTCCGGGTAAAATTACGAACCCAACTAAAACTCCGGGTAAAATTACGAACTCAACTAAAACTCCGGGTAAAATTACGAACCCAACTAAAACTCCTGGTAAAATTACGAACCCAACTAAAAGTCCGGGTAAAAAATACGAGCCCAACTAAAAAGTCCGGGTAAAATTACGAACCCAACTAAAACTCCGAGTAAAATTACGAACCCAACTAAAACTCCGGGTAAAAAATACGAACCCAACTAAAAAGTCCGGATAAAAAATACGAACCTAACTTAAGTCTCCGGGTAAAATTACGAACCCAACTAAAAAGTCCGGGTAAAATTATGAACCCAACTAAAAAGTCCGGGTAAAATTACGAACCCAACTAAAACTCCGGGTAAAATTACGAACTCAACTAAAATTCAGGGTAAATTACGAACCCAACTAAAACTCCGGGTATAATTACGAACCCAACTAAAAGTCCGGGTAAAAAAATACGAGCCCAACTAAAAAGTCCGGGTTAAAATTACGAACCCAACTAAAACTCCGGGTAAAATTACGAACCCAACTAAAACTCCGGGTAAAATTACGAACCCAAGTAAAACTCCGGGTAAAATTACGAACCCAAGTACAATTCCGGGTAAAATTACGAACGCAACTAAAACTCCGGGTAAAATTACGAACCCAACTAAAACTCCGGGTAAAATTACGAACCCAACTAAAAGTCCGGGTAAAATTACGAACCCGACTAAAAAGTCCGGGTAAAATTACGAACCCAACTAAAAAGTCCTGGCAAAATTACGAACCCAACTAAAACTCCGGGTAAAATTACTAACTCAACTAAAACTCCGGGTAAAATTACGAACCCAACTAAAACTCCGGGTAAAATTACGAACCCAACTAAAAGTCCGGGTAAAAAATACGAACCCAACTAAAAAGTCCGGGTAAAATTACGAACCCAACTAAAACTCCGGGTAAAATTACGAACCCAACTAAAACTCCGGGTAAAATTACGAACCCAAGTAAAACTCCGGGTAAAATTACGAACCCAGCTAAAAGTCCGGGTAAAAATACGAACCCAACTAAAAAGTCCGGGTAACTCAAGACTCCGGGTAAAATTACGAACCCAACTAAAACTCCGGGTAAAATTACGAACCAAACTAAAACTCCGGGTAAAATTACGAACCCAACTAAAAGTCCGGGTAAAAAATACGAACCCAACTAAAAAGTCCGGGTAAAAATACGAACCTAACTTAAAACTCCAGGTAAAATTACGAACCCAACTGAAACTCCGGGTAAAAAATACGAACCAAACAAAAAAGTCCGGGTAACATTTAGAACCCAACTAAAACTCCGGGTAAGAAAATACGAACCCAACTAAAACTCCGGGCAAAAATACTAACCCAACTAAAAAGTCCGGGTAAAAAATACGAACCCAACTAAAACTCCGGCTAAAATTACGAACCCAACTAAAACTCCGGGTAAAAATACGAACCCAACTAAAACTCCGGGTAAAAATACGAACCCAACTAAAACTCCGGGTAAAAATACTAACCCAACTAAAAAGTCCGGGTAAAAAATACGAACCCAACTAAAACTCCGGGTAAAATTACGAACCCAACTAAAACTCCGGGTAAAAAATACGAACCCAACCAAAACTCCGGATAAAATTACGAACCCAACTAAAACTCCGGGTAAAATTACGAACCCAACTAAAACTCCGGGTAAAAAATACGAACCCAACTAAAACTCCGGGCAAAAATACTAACCCAACTAAAAAGTCCGGGTAAAAAATACGAACCCAACTAAAACTCCGGATAAAATTACGAACCCAACTAAAACTCCGGGTAAAAATACGAACCCAACTAAAACTCCGGGTAAAAATACTAACCCAACTAAAAAGTCCGGGTTAAAAATACGAACCCAACTAAAACTCCGGGTAAAATTACGAACCCAACTAAAACTCCGGGTAAAAATACAAACCCTACTAAAACTCCGGGTAAAAATACTAACCCAACTAAAAATTCCGGGTAAAAAATGCGAACCCAACTAAAACTCCGGGTAAAAAATACGAACCCAACTAAAACTCCGGGTAAAAAATACTAACCCAATTAAATAGTCCGGGTAAAAGATACGAACCCAACTAAAACTCCGGGTAAAACTACGAACCCAACTAAAACTCCGGTAAAAATACGAACCCAACTAAAACTCCGGGTAAAATTACGAACCCAACTAAAAGTCCGGGTAAAAAATACGAACCCAACTAAAAAGTCCGGGTAAAATTACGAACCCAAGTAAAACTCCGGGTAAAATTACGAACCCAACTAAAACTCCGGGTAAAATTACGAACCCAACTAAAAAGTCCGGGTAAAATTAAGAACCCAAATAAAAAGTCCGGGTAAAATTACGAACCCAACTAAAACTCCGGGTAAAATTACGAACTCAACTAAAACACCGGGTAAAATTACGAACCCAACTAAAACTCCGGGTAAAATTACGAACCCAACTAAAAGTCCGGGTAAAAAATACGAACCTAACTAAAAAGTCCGGGTAAAATTACGAACCCAACTAAAACTCCGGGTAAAATTACGAACCCAACTAAAACTCCGGGTAAAAAATTACGAACCCAACTAAAACTTCGGGTAAAATTACGAACCCAACTAAAACACCGGGTAAAATTACGAACCCAACTAAAAAGTCCGGGTAAAATTACGAACCCAACTAAAACTCCGGGTAAAAAATACGAACCAAACAAAAAAGTCCGGGTAACATTTAGAACCCAACTAAAACTACGGGTAAAAAAATACGAACCCAACTAAAACTCCGGGCAAAATTACTAACCCAACTAAAAAGTCCGGGTAAAAAATACGAACCCAACTAAAACTCCGGATAAAATTACGAACCCAACTAAAACTCCGGGTAAAAATACGAACCCAACTAAAACTAAGGGTAAAAATACGAACCCAACTAAAACTCCGGGTAAAAAATAAGAACCCAACTAAAACTTCTGGTAAAAAATACGAACCCAACTAAAAAGTCCGGTAAAAAATATGAACCCAACTAAAACTCCGGGTAAAATTACCAACACAACTAAAACTCCGGGTAAAAATACGAACCCAACTAAAACTCCTTGTAAAAAATACGAATCCAACTAAAACTCCGGGTAAAAAATACGAACCCAACTAAAACTCCGGGTAAAATTACGAACCCAACTAAAAGTCCGGGTAAAAAATACGAACCCAACTAAAAAGTCCGGGTAAAATTACGAACCCAACTAAAACTCCGGGTAAAATTACGAACCCAACTAAAAGTCCGGGTAAAAAATACGAACCCAACTAAAAAGTCCGGGTAAAATTACGAACCCAACTAAACCTCCGGGTAAAATTACGAACCCAACTAAAACTCCGGGTAAAATTACGAACCCAACTAAAACTCCGGGTAAAATTACGAACCCAACTAAAAAGTCCGGGTAAAGAACACGAACCCAACTAAAACTCCGGCTAAAATTACGAACCCAACTAAAACTCCGGGTAAAAATACGAACCCAACTAAAACTCCGGGTAAAAATACGAACCCAACTAAAACTCCGGGTAAAAATACTAACCCAACTAAAAACTCCGGGTAAAAAATACGAACCCAACTAAAACTCCGGGTAAAAAATACGAACCCAACTAAAAGTCCGGGTAAAAAATACGAACCCAACTAAAAAGTCCGGGTAAAATTACGAACCCAACTAAAACTCCGGGTAAAATTACGAACCCAACTAAAACTCCGGGTAAAATTACGAACCCAAGTAAAACTCCGGGTAAAATTACGAACCCAAGTAAAACTCCGGGTAAAATTACGAACCCAACTAAAACTCCGGGTAAAATTACGAACCCAACTAAAACTCCGGGTAAAATTACGAACCCAACTAAAAGTCCGGGTAAAAAATACGAACCCAACTAAAAAGTTCGGGTAAAATTACGAACCCAAGTAAAACTCCGGGTAAAATTACGAACCCAACTAAAACTCCGGGTAAAATTACGAACCCAACTAAAAAGTCCGGGTAAAATTACGAACCCAAATAAAAAGTCCGGGTAAAATTACGAACCCAACTAAAACTCCGGGTAAAATTACCAACTCAACTAAAACTCCGGGTAAAATTACCAACTCAACTAAAACTCCGGGTAAAATTACGAACCCAACTAAAACTCCGGGTAAAATTACGAACCCAACTAAAACTCCGGGTGAAATTACGAACCCAACTAAAACTCCGGGTAAAATTACGAACCCAACTAAAAGTCCGGGTAAAAAATACGAACCCAACTAAAAAGTCCGGGTAAAATTACGAACCCAAGTAAAACTCCGGGTAAAATTACGAACCCAACTAAAACTCCGGGTAAAATTACGAACCCAAATAAAAAGTCCGGGTAAAATTACGAACCCAACTAAAAGTCCGGGTAAAAAATATGAACCCAACTAAAAAGTCCGGGTAAAATTACGAACCCAACTAAAACTCCGGGTAAAAAATACGAACCAAACAAAAAAGTCCGGGTAACATTTAGAACCCAACTAAAACTCCGGGTAAAAAAATACGAACCCAACTAAAACTCCGGGCAAAAATACTAACCCAACTAAAAAGTCCGGGTAAAAATTACGAACCCAACTAAAACTCCGGGTAAAAAATAAGAACCCAACTAAAACTTCTGGTAAAAAATACGAACCCAACTAAAAAGTGCGGTAAAAAATATGAACCCAACTAAAACTCCGGGTAAAATTACCAACACAACTAAAACTCCGGGTAAAAATACGAACCCAACTAAAACTCGTAAAAAATACGAATCCAACTAAAACTCCGGGTAAAAAATACGAACCCAACTAAAACTCCGGGTAAAATTACGAACCCAACTAAAAGTCCGGGTAAAAAATACGAACCCAACTAAAAAGTCCGGGTAAAATTACGAACCCAACTAAAACTCCGGGTAAAATTACGAACCCAACTAAAAGTCCGGGTAAAAAATACGAACCCAACTAAAAAGTCCGGGTAAAATTACGAACCCAACTAAACCTCCGGGTAAAATTACGAACCCAACTAAAACTCCGGGTAAAATTACGAACCCAACTAAAACTCCGGGTAAAATTACGAACCCAACTAAAAAGTCCGGGTAAAGAACACGAACCCAACTAAAACTCCGGCTAAAATTACGAACCCAACTAAAACTCCGGGTAAAAATACGAACCCAACTAAAACTCCGGGTAAAAATACGAACCCAACTAAAACTCCGGGTAAAAATACTAACCCAACTAAAAAGTCCGGGTAAAAAATACGAACCCAACTAAAACTCCGGGTAAAAAATACGAACCCAACTAAAAATCCGGGTAAAAAATACGAACCCAACTAAAAAGTCCGGGTAAAATTACGAACCCAACTAAAACTCCGGGTAAAATTACGAACCCAACTAAAACTCCGGGTAAAATTACGAACCCAAGTAAAACTCCGGGTAAAATTACGAACCCAACTAAAACTCCGGGTAAAATTACGAACCCAACAAAAACTCCGGGTAAAATTACGAACCCAACTAAAACTCCGGGTAAAATTACGAACCCAACTAAAAGTCCGGGTAAAAAATACGAACCCAACTAAAAAGTTCGGGTAAAATTACGAACCCAAGTAAAACTTCGGGTAAAATTACGAACCCAACTAAAACTCCGGGTAAAATTACGAACCCAACTAAAAAGTCCGGGTAAAATTACGAACCCAAATAAAAAGTCCGGGTAAAATTACGAACCCAACTAAAACTCCGGGTAAAATTACCAACTCAACTAAAACTCCGGGTAAAATTACCAACTCAACTAAAACTCCGAGTAAAATTACGAACCCAACTAAAACTCCGGGTAAAATTACGAACCCAACTAAAACTCCGGGTGAAATTACGAACCCAACTAAAACTCCGGGTAAAATTACGAACCCAACTAAAAGTCCGGGTAAAAAATACGAACCCAACTAAAAAGTCCGGGTAAAATTACGAACCCAAGTAAAACTCCGGGTAAAATTACGAACCCAACTAAAACTCCGGGTAAAATTACGAACCCAACTAAAAAGTCCGGGTAAAATTACGAACCCAAATAAAAAGTCCGGGTAAAATTACGAACCCAACTAAAACTCCGGGTAAAATTACGAACTCAACTAAAACTCCGGGTAAAATTACGAACCCAACTAAAACTCCGGGTAAAATTACGAACCCTACTAAAAGTCCGGGTAAAAAATACGAATCCAACTAAAAAGTCCGGGTAAAATTACGAACCCAACTAAAACTCCGGGTAAAATTACGAACCCAACTAAAACTCCGGGTAAAATTACGAACCCAACTAAAACTCCGGGTAAAATTACAAACCCAACTAAAACTCCGGGTAAAATTACGAACCCAACTAAAACTCCGGGTAAAATTACGAACCCAAATAAAAAGTCCGGGTAAAATTACGAACTCAACTGAAAAGTCCGGGTAAAAAATACGAACCCAACTAAAAAGTCCGGGTTAAAAATACGAACCCAACTAAAACTCCGGGTAAAATTACGAACCCAACTAAAACTCCGGGTAAAATTACGAACCCAACTAAAACTCCGTGTAAAATTACGAACCCAACTAAAAAGTCCGGGTAAAATTACGAACCCAAATAAAACTCCGGGTAAAAAATACGAACCCAACTAAAAAGTCCGGGTAAAAATACGAACCTAACTTAAAACTCCAGGTAAAATTACGAACCCAACTAAAACTCCGGGTAAAAAATACGAACCAAACAAAAAAGTCCGGGTAACATTTAGAACCCAACTAAAACTCCGGGTAAAAAAATACGAACCCAACTAAAACTCCGGGCAAAAATACTAACCCAACTAAAAAGTCCGCGTAAAAAATACGAACCCAACTAAAACTCCGGCTAAAATTACGAACCCAACTAAAACTCCGTGTAAAAATACGAACCCAACTAAAACTCCGGGTAAAAATACGAACCCAACTAAAACTCCGGGTAAAAATACTAACCAACTAAAAAGTCCGGGTAAAAAATACGAACCCAACTAAAACTCCGGGTAAAATTACGAACCCAACTAAAACTCCGGGTAAAAAATACGAACCCAACTAAAAAGTCCGGATAAAAAATACGAACCTAACTTAAGACTCCCGGTAAAATTACGAACCCAACTAAAACTCCGGGTAAAATTACGAACCCAACTAAAACTCCGGGTAAAATTACGAACCCAACTAAAACTCCGGGTGAAATTACGAACCCAACTAAAACTCCGGGTAAAATTACGAACCCAACTAAAAGTCCGGGTAAAAAACACGAACCCAACTAAAAAGTCCGGGTAAAATTACGAACCCAAGTAAAACTCCGGGTAAAATTACGAACCCAACTAAAACTCCGGGTAAAATTACGAACCCAACTAAAAAGTCCGGGTAAAATTACGAACCCAAATAAAAAGTCCGGGTAAAATTACGAACCCAACTAAAGCTCCGGGTAAAATTACGAACTCAACTAAAACTCCGGGTAAAATTACGAACCCAACTAAAACTCCGGGTAAAATTACGAACCCAACTAAAAGTCCGGCTAAAAAATTAGAACCCAACTAAAAAGTCCGGGTAAAATTACGAACCCAACTAAAACTCCGGGTAAAATTACGAACCCAACTAAAACACCGGGTAAAATTACGAACCCAACTAAAACTCCGGGTAAAATTACGAACCCAACTAAAACTCCGGGTAAAATTACGAACCCAACTAAAAAGTCCGGGTAAAATTACGAACCCAAATAAAAAGTCCGGGTAAAATTACGTACCCAACTAAAACTCCGGGTAAAATTACGAACCCAACTAAAAGTCCGGGTAAAATTACGAACCCAACTAAAAGTCCGGGTAAAAAATACGAACCCAACTAAAAAGTCCGAGTAAAATTACGAGCCCAACTAAAACTCCGGGTAAAATTACGAACCCAACTAAAACTCCGGGTAAAATTACGAACCCAACTAAAACTCCGGGTAAAATTACGAACCCAACTAAAACTCCGGGTAAAATTACGAACCCAACTAAAACTCCGGGTAAAATTACGAACCCAACTAAAAAGTCCGGGTAAAATTACGAACCAAACAAAAAAGTCCGGGTAACATTTAGAACCCAACTAAAACTCCGGGTAGAAAAAAACGAACCCAACTAAAACTCCGGGCAAAAATACTAACTCAACTAAAAAGTCCGGGTAAAAAATACGAACCCAACTAAAACTCCGGATAAAATTACGAACCCAACTAAAAGTCCCGGTAAAAAATACGAACCCAACTAAAAAGTCCGGGTAAAATTACGAACCCAACTAAAACTCCGGGTAAAATTACCAACTCAACTAAAACTCCGGGTAAAATTACGAACCCAACTAAAACTCCGGGTAAAATTACGAACCCAACTAAAAGTCCGGGTAAAAAATACGAACCCAACAAAAAAGTCCGGGTAAAATTACGAACCCAACTAAAAAGTCCGGGTAAAATTACGAACCCAACTAAAACTCCGGGTAAAAAATACGAACCAAACAAAAAAGTCCGGGTAACATTTAGAACCCAACTAAAACTCCGGGTAAAAAAATACGAACCCAACTAAAACTCCGGGCAAAAATACTAACTCAACTAAAAAGTCCGGGTAAAATTACGAACCCAACTAAAAGTCCGGGTAAAAAATACGAACCCAACTAAAAAGTCCGGGTAAAATTACGAACCCAACTAAAACTCCGGGTAAAATTACGAACCCAACTAAAACTCCGGGTAAAAAATACGAACCCAACTAAAAAGTCCGGATAAAAAATACGAACCTAACTTAAGACTCCGGGTAAAATTACGAACCCAACTAAAAAGTCCGGGAAAAATTACGAACCCAACTAAAAAGTCCGGGTAAAATTACGAACCCAACTAAAATGTCCGGGTAAAATTACGAACCCAACTAAAACTCCGGGTAAAATTACGAACCCAACTAAAACTCCGGGTAAAATTACGAACCCAACTAAAACTCCGGGTAAAATTACGAACCCAACTAAAACTCCGGGTAAAATTACGAACCCAACTAAAAAGTCCGGGTAAAATTACGAACCAAACAAAAAAGTCCGGGTAACATTTAGAACCCAACTAAAACTCCGGGTAGAAAAAAACGAACCCAACTAAAACTCCGGGCAAAAATACTAACTCAACTAAAAAGTCCGGGTAAAAAATACGAACCCAACTAAAACTCCGGATAAAATTACGAACCCAACTAAAAGTCCCGGTAAAAAATACGAACCCAACTAAAAAGTCCGGTAAAATTACGAACCCAACTAAAACTCCGGGTAAAATTACCAACTCAACTAAAACTCCGGGTAAAATTACGAACCCAACTAAAACTCCGGGTAAAATTACGAACCCAACTAAAAGTCCGGGTAAAAATACGAACCCAACAAAAAAGTCCGGGTAAAATTACGAACCCAACTAAAAAGTCCGGGTAAAATTACGAACCCAACTAAAACTCCGGGTAAAAAATACGGACCAAACAAAAAAGTCCGGGTAACATTTAGAACCCAACTAAAACTCCGGGTAAAAAAATACGAACCCAACTAAAACTCCGGGCAAAAATACTAACTCAACTAAAAAGTCCGGGTAAAATTACGAACCCAACTAAAAGTCCGGGTAAAAAATACGAACCCAACTAAAAAGTCCGGGTAAAATTACGAACCCAACTAAAACTCCGGGTAAAATTACGAACCCAACTAAAACTCCGGGTAAAAAATACGAACCCAACTAAAAAGTCCGGATAAAAAATACGAACCTAACTTAAGACTCCGGGTAAAATTACGAACCCAACTAAAAAGTCCGGGTAAAATTACGAACCCAACTAAAAAGTCCGGGTAAAATTACGAACCCAACTAAAACTCCGGGTAAAATTACGAACTCAACTAAAACTCCGGGTAAAATTACGAACCCAACTAAAACTCCGGGTAAAATTACGAACCCAACTAAAAGTCCGGGTAAAAAATACGAGCCCAACTAAAAGTCCGGGTAAAATTACGAACCCAACTAAAACTCCGGGTAAAATTACGAACCCAACTAAAACTCCGGGTAAAATTACGAACCCAAGTAAAACTCCGGGTAAAATTACGAACCCAAGTACAACTCCGGGTAAAATTACGAACGCAACTAAAACTCCGGGTAAAATTACGAACCCAACTAAAACTCCGGGTAAAATTACGAACCCAACTAAAAGTCCGGGTAAAATTACGAACCTAACTAAAAAGTCCGGGTAAAATTACGAACCCAACTAAAAAGTCCGGGTAAAATTACGAACCCAACTAAAACTCCGGGTAAAATTACGAACCCAACTAAAACTCCGGGTAAAATTACGAACCCAACTAAAAGTCCGGGTAAAAAATACGAACCCAACTA
Organism: Melinopterus prodromus; assembly: GCA_964023965.1. Classification (NCBI taxonomy): domain Eukaryota; kingdom Metazoa; phylum Arthropoda; class Insecta; order Coleoptera; family Scarabaeidae; genus Melinopterus; species Melinopterus prodromus. The sequence goes on from CAXIES010000282.1 coordinate 37,109, forward strand.
AAAAGTCCGGGTAAAATTGCGAACCCAACTAAAACTCCGGGTAAAAAAATACGAACCCAACTAAAAAGTAAGGGTAAAATTACGAACTCAACTAAAACTCCGGGTGAAAAATACGAACCCAACTTAAAAGTCTGGGTAAAATTGCGAACCCAACTAAAACTCCGGGTAAAAAATACGAACCCAACTAAAAAGTCCGGGTAAAATTGCGAACCCAACTAAAACTCCGGGTAAAAATACGAACCCAACTAAAAAGTCCGGGTAAAATTACGAACCCAACTAAAACTCCGGGTAAAAAATACGAACCCAACTGAAAAGTCCGGATAAAAAATACGAACCTAGCTTAAGACTCCGGGTAAAATTACGAACCCAACTAAAAAGTCCGGGTAAAATTACGAACCCAACTAAAACTCCGGGTAAAATTACTAACTCAACTAAAACTCCGGGTAAAATTACGAACCCAACTAAAACTCCGGGTAAAATTACGAACCCAACTAAAAGTCCGGGTAAAAAATACGAACCCAACTAAAAAGTCCGGGTAAAATTACGAACCCAACTAAAACTCCGGGTAAAATTACGAACCCAACTAAAACTCCGGGTAAAATTACGAACCCAACTAAAACTTCGGGTAAAATTACGATCCCAACTAAAACTCCGGGTAAAATTACGAACCCAACTAAAAAGTCCGGGTAAAATTACGAACCCAACTAAAACTCCGGGTAAAAAATACGAACCAAACAAAAAACCCCGGGTAACATTTAGAACCCAACTAAAACTCCGGGTAAAAAAATACGAACCCAACTAAAACTCCGGGCAAAAATACTAACCCAACTAAAAAGTCCGGGTAAAAAATACGAACCCAACTAAAACTCCGGATAAAATTACGAACCCAACTAAAACTCCGGGTAAAAATACGAACCCAACTAAAACTCCGGGTAAAAATACGAACCCAACTAAAACTCCGGGTAAAAAATAAGAACCCAACTAAAACTTCTGGTAAAAAATACGAACCCAACTAAAAAGTCCGGTAAAAAATATGAACCCAACTAAAACTCCGGGTAAAATTACCAACACAACTAAAACTCCGGGTAAAAATACGAACCCAACTAAAACTCCTTGTAAAAAATACGAATCCAACTAAAACTCCGGGTAAAAAATACGAACCCAACTAAAACTCCGGGTAAAATTACGAACCCAACTAAAAGTCCGGGTAAAAACTACGAACCCAACTAAAAAGTCCGGGTAAAATTACGAACCCAACTAAAATTCCGGGTAAAATTACGAACCCAACTAAAAGTCCGGGTAAAAAATACGAACCCAACTAAAAAGTCCGGGTAAAATTACGAACCCAACTAAACCTCCGGGTAAAATTACGAACCCAACTAAAACTCCGGGTAAAATTACGAACCCAACTAAAACTCCGGGTAAAATTACGAACCCAACTAAAAAGTCCGGGTAAAGAACACGAACCCAACTAAAACTCCGGCTAAAATTACGAACCCAACTAAAACTCCGGGTAAGAATACGAACCCAACTAAAACTCCGGGTAAAAATACGAACCCAACTAAAACTCCGGGTAAAAATACTAACCCAACTAAAAAGTCCGGGTAAAAAATACGAACCCAACTAAAACTCCGGGTAAAAAATACGAACCCAACTAAAAGTCCGGGTAAAAAATACGAACCCAACTAAAAAGTCCGGGTAAAATTACGAACCCAACTAAAACTCCGGGTAAAATTACGAACCCAACTAAAACTCCGGGTAAAATTACGAACCCAAGTAAAACTCCGGGTAAAATTACGAACCCAAGTAAAACTCCGGGTAAAATTACGAACCCAACTAAAACTCCGGGTAAAATTACGAACCCAACTAAAACTCCGGGTAAAATTACGAACCCAACTAAAAGTCCGGGTAAAAAATACGAACCCAACTAAAAAGTTCGGGTAAAATTACGAACCCAAGTAAAACTCCGGGTAAAATTACGAACCCAACTAAAACTCCGGGTAAAATTACGAACCCAACTAAAAAGTCCGGGTAAAATTACGAACCCAAATAAAAAGTCCGGGTAAAATTACGAACCCAAGTAAAACTCCGGGTAAAATTACCAACTCAACTAAAACTCCGGGTAAAATTACCAACTCAACTAAAACTCCGAGTAAAATTACGAACCCAACTAAAACTCCGGGTAAAATTACGAACCCAACTAAAACTCCGGGTGAAATTACGAACCCAACTAAAACTCCGGGTAAAATTACGAACCCAACTAAAAGTCCGGGTAAAAAATACGAACCCAACTAAAAAGTCCGGGTAAAATTACGAACCAAGTAAAACTCCGGTAAAATTACGAACCCAACTAAAACTCCGGGTAAAATTACGAACCCAACTAAAAAGTCCGGGTAAAATTACGAACCCAAATAAAAAGTGCGGGTAAAATTACGAACCCAACTAAAACTCCGGGTAAAATTACGAACTCAACTAAAACTCCGGGTAAAATTACGAACCCAACTAAAACTCCGGGTAAAATTACGAACCCAACTAATAGTCCGGGTAAAAAATACGAATCCAACTAAAAAGTCCGGGTAAAATTACGAACCCAACTAAAACTCCGGGTAAAATTACGAACCCAACTAAAACTCCGGGTAAAGTTACGAACCCAACTAAAACTCCGGGTAAAATTACAAACCCAACTAAAACTCCGGGTAAAATTACGAACCCAACTAAAACTCCGGGTAAAATTACGAACTCAAATAAAAAGTCCGGGTAAAATTACGAACCCAACTGAAAAGTCCGGGTAAAAAATACGAACCCAACTAAAAAGTCCGGGTTAAAAATACGAACCCAACTAAAACTCCGGGTAAAATTACGAACCCAACTAAAACTCCGGGTAAAATTACGAACCCAACTAAAACTCCGGGTAAAATTACGAACCCAACTAAAACTCCGGGTAAAATTACGAACCCAACTAAAAAGTCCGGGTAAAATTACGAACCCAAATAAAACTCCGGGTAAAAAATACGAACCCAACTAAAAAGTCCGGGTAAAAATACGAACCTAACTTAAAACTCCAGGTAAAATTACGAACCCAACTAAAACTCCGGGTAAAAAATACGAACCAAACAAAAAAGTCCGGGTAACATTTAGAACCCAACTAAAACTCCGGGTAAAAAAATACGAACCCAACTAAAACTCCGGGCAAAAATACTAACCCAACTAAAAAGTCCGGGTAAAAAATACGAACCCAACTAAAACTCCGGCTAAAATTACGAACCCAACTAAAACTCATGTAAAAATACGAACCCAACTAAAACTCCGGGTAAAAATACGAACCCAACTAAAACTCCGGGTAAAAATACTAACCCAACTAAAAAGTCCGGGTAAAAAATACGAACCCAACTAAAACTCCGGGTAAAATTACGAACCCAACTAAAACTCCGGGTAAAAAATACGAACCCAACTAAAAAGTCCGGATAAAAATACGAACCTAACTTAAGACTCCGGGTAAAATTACGAACCCAACTAAAACTCCGGGTAAAATTACGAACCCAACTAAAACTCCGGGTAAAAAATACGAACCCAACTAAAACTCCGGGCAAAAATACTAACCCAACTAAAAAGTCCGGGTAAAAAATACGAACCCAACTAAAACTCCGGATAAAATTACGAACCCAACTAAAACTCCGGGTAAAAATACGAACCCAACTAAAACTCCGGGTAAAAGTACTAACCCAGCTAAAAAGTCCGGGTTAAAAATACGAACCCAACTAAAACTCCGGCTAAAATTACGAACCCAACTAAAACTCCGGGTAAGAATACGAACCCAACTAAAACTCCGGGTAAAAATACGAACCCAACTAAAACTCCGGGTAAAAATACTAACCCAACTAAAAAGTCCGGGTAAAAAATACGAACCCAACTAAAACTCCGGGTAAAAAATACGAACCCAACTAAAAGTCCGGGTAAAAAATACGAACCCAACTAAAAAGTCCGGGTAAAATTACGAACCCAACTAAAACTCCGGGTAAAATTACGAACCCAACTAAAACTCCGGGTAAAATTACGAACCCAAGTAAAACTCCGGGTAAAATTACGAACCCAAGTAAAACTCCGGGTAAAATTACGAACCCAACTAAACTCCGGGTAAAATTACGAACCCAACTAAAACTCCGGGTAAAATTACGAACCCAACTAAAAGTCCGGGTAAAAAATACGAACCCAACTAAAAAGTTCGGGTAAAATTACGAACCCAAGTAAAACTCCGGGTAAAATTACGAACCCAACTAAAACTCCGGGTAAAATTACGAACCCAACTAAAAAGTCCGGGTAAAATTACGAACCCAAATAAAAAGTCCGGGTAAAATTACGAACCCAACTAAAACTCCGGGTAAAATTACCAACACAACTAAAACTCCGGGTAAAATTACCAACTCAACTAAAACTCCGGGTAAATTACGAACCCAACTAAAACTCCGGGTAAAATTACGAACCCAACTAAAACTCCGGGTAAAATTACGAACCCAACTAAAAAGTCCGGGTAAAATTACGAACCCAACTAAAACTCCGGGTAAAATTACGAACCCAACTAAAACTCCGGGTAAAATTACGAACCCAACTAAAACTCCGGGTAAAATTACGAACCCAAGTAAAACTCCGGGTAAAATTACGAACCCAGCTAAAAGTCCGGGTAAAAATACGAACCCAACTAAAAAGTCCGGGTAACTCAAGACTCCGGGTAAAATTACGAACCCAACTAAAACTCCGGGTAAAATTACGAACCAAACTAAAACTCCGGGTAAAATTACGAACCCAACTAACAGTCCGGGTAAAAAATACGAACCCAACTAAAAGTCCGGGTAAAAATACGAACCTAACTTAAAACTCCAGGTAAAATTACGAACCCAACTAAAACTCCGGGTAAAAAATACGAACCAAACAAAAAAGTCCGGGTAACATTTAGAACCCAACTAAAACTCCGGGTAAAAAAATACGAACCCAACTAAACTCCGGGCAAAAATACTAACCCAACTAAAAAGTCCGGGTAAAAAATACGAACCCAACTAAAACTCCGGCTAAAATTACGAACCCAACTAAAACTCCAGGTAAAAATACGAACCCAACTAAAACTCCGGGTAAAATACGAACCCAACTAAAACTCCGGGTAAAAATACTAACCCAACTAAAAAGTCCGGGTAAAAAATACGAACCCAACTAAAACTCCGGGTAAAATTACGAACCCAACTAAAACTCCGGGTAAAAAATACGAACCCAACTAAAACTCCGGATAAAATTACGAACCCAACTAAAACTCCGGGTAAAATTACGAACCCAACTAAAACTCCGGGTAAAAAATACGAACCCAACTAAAACTCCGGGCAAAAATACTAACCCAACTAAAAAGTCCGGGTAAAAAATACGAACCCAACTAAAACTCCGGATAAAATTACGAACCCAACTAAAACTCCGGGTAAAAATACGAACCCAACTAAAACTCCGGGTAAAAATACTAACCCAACTAAAAAGTCCGGGTTAAAAATACGAACCCAACTAAAACTCCGGGCAAAATTACGAACCCAACTAAAACTCCGGGTAGAAATACAAACCCTACTAAAACTCCGGGTAAAAATACTAACCCAACTAAAAATTCCGGGTAAAAAATGCGAACCCAACTAAAACTCCGGGTAAAAAATACGAACCC
>CAXIES010000283.1:0-192096 GCA_964023965.1 Melinopterus prodromus
TTCCGGGTAAAAAATACGAACCCAACTAAAAAGTCCGAATAAAAAATACGAACCTAACTTAAGACTCCGGGTAAAATTACGAACCCAACTAAAAAGTCCGGGTAAAATTACGAACCCAACTAAAAAGTCCGGGTAAAATTACGAACCCAACTAAAACTCCGGGTAAAATTACGAACTCAACTAAAACTCCGGGTAAAATTACGAACCCAACTAAAACTCCGGGTAAAATTACGAACCCAACTAAAAGTCCGGGTAAAAAACACGAACCCAACTAAAAAGTCCGGGTAAAATTACGAACCCAACTAAAACTCCGGGTAAAATTACGAACCCAACTAAAACTCCGGGTAAAATTACGAACCCAAGTAAAACTCCGGGTAAAATTACGATCCCAAGTACAACTCCGGGTAAAATTACGAACGCAACTAAAACTCCGGGTAAAATTACGAACCCAACTAAAACTCCGGGTAAAATTACGAACCCAACTAAAAGTCCGGGTAAAAAATACGAACCCAACTAAAAAGTTCGGGTAAAATTACGAACCCAAGTAAAACTCCGGGTAAAATTACGAACCCAACTAAAACTCCGGGTAAAATTACGAACCCAACTAAAAAGTCCGGGTAAAATTACGAACCCAAATAAAAAGTCCGGGTAAAATTACGAACCCAACTAAAACTCCGGGTAAAATTACCAACTCAACTAAAACTCCGGGTAAAATTACGAACCCAACTAAAACTCCGGGTAAAATTACGAACCCAACTAAAACTCCGGGTAAAAATACGAACCCAACTAAAACTCCGGGTAAAAATACGAACCCAACTAAAACTCCGGGTAAAAAATAAGAACCCAACTAAAACTTCTGGTAAAAAATACGAACCCAACTAAAAAGTCCGGTAAAAAATATGAACCCAACTAAAACTCCGGGTAAAATTACCAACACAACTAAAACTCCGGGTAAAAATACGAACCCAACTAAAACTCCTTGTAAAAAATACGAATCCAACTAAAACTCCGGGTAAATAATACGAACCCAACTAAAACTCCGGGTAAAATTACGAACCCAACTAAAAGTCCGGGTAAAAAATACGAACCCAACTAAAAAGTCCGGGTAAAATTACGAACCCAACTAAAACTCCGGGTAAAATTACGAACCCAACTAAAAGTCCGGGTAAAAAATACGAACCCAACTAAAAAGTCCGGGTAAAATTACGAACCCAACTAAACCTCCTGGTAAAATTACGAACCCAACTAAAACTCCGGGTAAAATTACGAACCCAACTAAAACTCCGGGTAAAATTACGAACCCAACTAAAAAGTCCGGGTAAAGAATACGAACCCAACTAAAACTCCGGCTAAAATTACGAACCCAACTAAAACTCCGGGTAAAAATACGAACCCAACTAAAACTCCGGGTAAAAATACGAACCCAACTAAAACTCCGGGTAAAAATACTAACCCAATTAAAAAGTCCGGGTAAAAAATACGAACCCAACTAAAACTCCGGGTAAAAAATACGAACCCAACTAAAAGTCCGTGTAAAAAATACGAAACCAACTAAAAAGTCCGGGTAAAATTACGAACCCAACTAAAACTCCGGGTAAAATTACGAACCCAACTAAAACTCCGGGTAAAATTACGAACCCAAATAAAACTCCGGGTAAAATTACGAACCCAAGTAAAACTCCGGGTAAAATTACGAACCCAACTAAAACTCCGGGTAAAATTACGAACCCAACTAAAACTCCGGGTAAAATTACGAACCCAACTAAAAGTCCGGGTAAAAAATACGAACCCAACTAAAAAGTTCGGGTAAAATTACGAACCAAAGTAAAACTCCGGGTAAAATTACGAACCCAACTAAAACTCCGGGTAAAATTACGAACCCAACTAAAAAGTCCGGGTAAAATTACGAACCCAAATAAAAAGTCCGGGTAAAATTACGAACCCAACTAAAACTCCGGGTAAAATTACCAACTCAACTAAAACTCCGGGTAAAATTACGAACCCAACTAAAACTCCGGGTAAAATTACGAACCCAACTAAAAGTCCGGGTAAAAAATACGAACCCAACTAAAAAGTCCGGGTAAAATTACGAACCCAACTAAACCTCCGGGTAAAATTACGAACCCAACTAAAACTCCGGGTAAAATTACGAACCCAACTAAAACTCCGGGTAAAATTACGAACCCAACTAAAAAGTCCGGGTAAATAATACGAACCCAACTAAAACTCCGGCTAAAATTACGAACCCAACTAAAACTCCGGGTAAAAATACGAACCCAACTAAAACTCCGGGTAAAAATACGAACCCAACTAAAACTCCGGGTAAAAATACTAACCCAACTAAAAAGTCCGGGTAAAAAATACGAACCCAACTAAAACTCCGGGTAAAATTACGAACCCAACTAAAACTCCGGGTAAAAAATACGAACCCAACTAAAAAGTCCGAATAAAAAATACGAACCTAACTTAAGACTCCGGGTAAAATTACGAACCCAACTAAAAAGTCCGGGTAAAATTACGAACCCATCTAAAAAGTCCGGGTAAAATTACGAACCCAACTAAAACTCCGGGTAAAATTACGAACTCAACTAAAACTCCGGGTAAAATTACGAACCCAACTAAAACTCCGGGTAAAATTACGAACCCAACTAAAAGTCCGGGTAAAAAATACGAACCCAACTAAAAAGTCCGGGTAAAATTACGAACCCAACTAAAACTCCGGGTAAAATTACGAACCCAACTAAAACTCCGGGTAAAATTACGAACCCAAGTAAAACTCCGGGTAAAATTACGATCCCAAGTACAACTCCGGGTAAAATTACCAACGCAACTAAAACTCCGGGCAAAATTACGAACCCAACTAAAACTCCGGGTAAAATTACGAACCCAACTAAAAGTCCGGGTAAAAAATACGAACCCAACTAAAAAGTTCGGGTAAAATTACGAACCCAAGTAAAACTCCGGGTAAAATTACGAACCCAACTAAAACTCCGGGTAAAATTACGAACCCAACTAAAAAGTCCGGGTAAAATAACGAACCCAAATAAAAAGTCCGGGTAAAATTACGAACCCAACTAAAACTCCGGGTAAAATTACCAACTCAACTAAAACTCCGGGTAAAATTACGAACCCAACTAAAACTCCTGGTAAAATTACGAACCCAACTAAAAGTCCGGGTAAAAAATACGAACCCAACTAAAAAGTCCGGGTAAAATTACGAGCCCAACTAAACCTCCGGGTAAAATTACGAACCCAACTAAAACTTCGGGTAAAATTACGAACCCAACTAAAACTCCGGGTAAAATTACGAACCCAACTAAAAAGTCCGGGTAAAGAATACGAACCCAACTAAAACTCCGGCTAAAATTACGAACCCAACTAAAACTCCGGGTAAAAATACGAACCCAACTAAAACTCCGGGTAAAAATACGAACCCAACTAAAACTCCGGGTAAAAATACTAACCCAACTAAAAAGCCCGGGTAAAAAATACGAACCCAACTAAAACTCCGGGTAAAAAATACGAACCCAACTAAAAGTCCGGGTAAAAAATACGAACCCAACTAAAAAGTCCGGGTAAAATTACGAACCCAACTAAAACTCCGGGTAAAATTACGAACCCAACTAAAACTCCGGGTAAAATTACGAACCCAAGTAAAACTCCGGGTAAAATTACGAACCCAAGTAAAACTCCGGGTAAAATTACGAACCCAACTAAAACTCCGGGTAAAATTACGAACCCAACTAAAAGTCCGGGTAAAAAATACGAACCCAACTAAAAAGTTCGGGTAAAATTACGAACCCAAGTAAAACTCCGGGTAAAATTACGAACCCAACTAAAACTCCGGGTAAAATTACGAACCCAACTAAAAAGTCCGGGTAAAATTACGAACCCAAACAAAAAGTCCGGGTAAAATTACGAACCCAACTAAAACTCCGGGTAAAATTACCAACTCAACTAAAACTCCGGGTAAAATTACGAACCCAACTAAAACTCCGGGTAAAATTACGAACCCAACTAAAACTCCGGGTAAAATTACGAACCCAACTAAAAGTCCCGGGTAAAAAATACGAACCCAACTAAAAAGTCCGGGTAAAATTACGAACCCAACTAAACCTCCGGGTAAAATTACGAACCCAACTAAAACTCCGGGTAAAATTACGAACCCAACTAAAACTCCGGGTAAAATTACGAACCCAACTAAAAAGTCCGGGTAAAGAATACGAACCCAACTAAAACTCCGGCTAAAATTACGAACCCAACTAAAACTCCGGGTAAAAATACGAACTCAACTAAAACTCCGGTAAAAATACGAACCCAACTAAAACTCCGGGTAAAAATACTAACCCAACTAAAAAGTCCGGGTAAAAAATACTAACCCAACTAAAACTCCGGGTAAAATTACGAACCCAACTAAAACTCCGGGTAAAAAATACGAACCCAACTAAAAAGTCCGGATAAAAAATACGAACCTAACTTAAGACTCCGGGTAAAATTACGAACCCAACTAAAAAGTCCGGGTAAAATTACGAACCCAACTAAAAAGTCCGGGTAAAATTACGAACCCAACTAAAACTCCGGGTAAAATTACGAACTCAACTAAAACTCCGGGTAAAAGTTACGAACCCAACTAAAACTCCGGGTAAAATTACGAACCCAACTAAAAGTCCGGGTAAAAAATACGAACCCAACTAAAAAGTCCGGGTAAAATTACGAACCCAACTAAAACTCCGGGTAAAATTACGAACCCAACTAAAACTCCGGGTAAAATTACGAACCCAAGTAAAACTCCGGGAAAAATTACGAACCAAGTACAACTCCGGGTAAAATTACGAACGCAACTAAAACTCCGGGTAAAATTACGAACCCAACTAAAACTCCGGGTAAAATTACGAACCCAACTAAAAGTCCGGGTAAAATTAGGAACCCAACTAAAAAGTCCGGGTAAAATTACGAACCCAACTAAAAAGTCCGGGTAAAATTCCGAACCCAACTAAAACTCCGGGTAAAATTACGAACCCAACTAAAACTCCGGGTAAAATTACGAACCCAACTAAAAGTCCGGGTAAAAAATACGAACCCAACTAATAAGTCCGGGTAAAATTGCGAACCCAACTAAAACTCCGTGTAAAATACGAACCCAACTAAAACTTCGGGTAAAAAATACGAACCCAACTAAAAAGTCCGGATAAAAAATACGAACCTAACTTAAGACTCCGGGTAAAATTACGCACCCAACTAAAAAGTCCGGGTAAAATTACGAACCCAACTAAAACTCCGGTAAAATTACTAACTCAACTAAAACTCCGGGTAAAATTACGAACCCAACTAAAACTCCGGGTAAAATTACGAACCCAACTAAAAGTCCGGGTAAAAAATACGAACCCAACTAAAAAGTCCGGGTAAAATTACGAACCCAACTAAAACTCCGGGTAAAATTACGAACCCAACTAAAACTCCGGGTAAATTACGAACCCAAGTAAAACTCCGGGTAAAATTACGAACCCAAGTAAAACTCCGGGTAAAATTACGAATCCAACTAAAACTCCGGGTAAAATTACGAACCCAACTAAAACTCCGGGTAAAATTACGAACCCAACTAAAAGTCCGGGTAAAAATACGAACCCAACTAAAAAGTCCGGGTAACTCAAGACTCTGGGTAAAATTACGAACCCAACTAAAACTCCGGGTAAAATTACGAACCCAACTAAAACTCCGGGTAAAATTACGAACCCAACTAAAAGTCCGGGTAAAAAATACGAACCCAACTAAAAAGTCCGGGTAAAATTACGAACCCAACTAAAAAGTCCGGGTAAAATTACGAACCCAACTAAAAAGTCCGGGTAAAATTGCGAACCCAACTAACCCTTCGGGTAAAATTACGATCCCAACTAAAAGTCCGGGTAAAAAATACGAACCCAACTAAAAAGTCCGGGTAAAATTACGAACCCAACTAAAACTCCGGGTAAAATTACGAACCCAACTAAAACTCCGGGTAAAATACGAACCCAAGTAAAACTCCGGGTAAAATTACGAACCCAAGTAAAACTCCGTGTAAAATTACGAACCCAACTAAAACTCCGGTAAAATTACGAACCCAACTAAAACTCCGGGTAAAATTACGAACCCAACTAAAAGTCCAGGTAAAAAATACGAACCCAACTAAAAAGTTCGGGTAAAATTACGAACCCAAGTAAAACTCCTGGTAAAATTACGAACCAACTAAAACTCCGGGTAAAATTACGAACCCAACTAAAAGTCCGGGTAAAAAATACGAACCAAACTAAAAAGTTCGGGTAAAATTACGAACCCAAGTAAAACTCCGGGTAAAATTACGAACCCAACTAAAACTCCGGGTAAAATTACGAACCCAACTAAAAAGTCCGGGTAAAATTACGAACCCAACTAAAACTCCGGGTAAAATTACGAACCCAACTAAAAAGTCCGGGTAAAATTACGAACCCAAATAAAAAGTCCGGGTAAAATTACGAACCCAAATAAAAAGTCCGGGTAAAAATTACGAACCCAACTAAAACTCCGGGTAAAATTACCAACTCAACTAAAACTCCGGGTAAAATTACGAACCCAACTAAAACTCCGGGTAAAATTACGAACCCAACTAAAAGTCCGGGTAAAAAATACGAACCCAACTAAAAAGTCCGGGTAAAATTACGAACCCAACTAAACCTCCGGGTAAAATTACGAACCCAACTAAAACTCCGGGTAAAATTACGAACCAACTAAAACTCCGGGTAAAATTACGAACCCAACTAAAAAGTCCGGGTAAATAATACGAACCCAACTAAAACTCCGGCTAAAATTACGAACCCAACTAAAACTCCGGGTAAAAATACGAACCCAACTAAAACTCCGGGTAAAAATACGAACCCAACTAAAACTCCGGGTAAAAATACTAACCCAACTAAAAAGTCCGGGTAAAAAATACGAACCCAACTAAAACTCCGGGTAAAATTACGAACCCAACTAAAACTCCGGGTAAAAAATACGAACCCAACTAAAAAGTCCGAATAAAAAATACGAACCTAACTTAAGACTACGGGTAAAATTACGAACCCAACTAAAAAGTCCGGGTAAAATTACGAACCCATCTAAAAAGTCCGGGTAAAATTACGAACCCAACTAAAAACTCCGGGTAAAATTACGAACTCAACTAAAACTCCGGGTAAAATTACGAACCCAACTAAAACTCCGGGTAAAATTACGAACCCAACTAAAAGTCCGGGTAAAAAATACGAACCCAACTAAAAAGTCCGGGTAAAATTACGAACCCAACTAAAACTCCGGGTAAAATTACGAACCCAACTAAAACTCCGGGTAAAATTACGAACCCAAGTAAAACTCCGGGTAAAATTACGATCCCAAGTACAACTCCGGGTAAAATTACCAACGCAACTAAAACTCCGGGCAAAATTACGAACCCAACTAAAACTCCGGGTAAAATTACGAACCCAACTAAAAGTCCGGGTAAAAAATACGAACCCAACTAAAAAGTTCGGGTAAAATTACGAACCCAAGTAAAACTCCGGGTAAAATTACGAACCCAACTAAAACTCCGGGTAAAATTACGAACCCAACTAAAAAGTCCGGGTAAAATAACGAACCCAAATAAAAAGTCCGGGTAAAATTACGAACCCAACTAAAACTCCGGGTAAAATTACCAACTCAACTAAAACTCCGGGTAAAATTACGAACCCAACTAAAACTCCTGGTAAAATTACGAACCCAACTAAAAGTCCGGGTAAAAAATACGAACCCAACTAAAAGTCCGGGTAAAATTACGAGCCCAACTAAACCTCCGGGTAAAATTACGAACCCAACTAAAACTTCGGGTAAAATTACGAACCCAACTAAAACTCCGGTAAAATTACGAACCCAACTAAAAAGTCCGGGTAAAGAATACGAACCCAACTAAAAACTCCGGCTAAAATTACGAACCCAACTAAAACTCCGGGTAAAAATACGAACCCAACTAAAACTCCGGGTAAAAATACGAACCCAACTAAAACTCCGGGTAAAAAATACTAACCCAACTAAAAAGTCCGGGTAAAAAATACGAACCCAACTAAAACTCCGGGTAAAAAATACGAACCAAACTAAAAGTCCGGGTAAAAAATACGAACCCAACTAAAAAGTCCGGGTAAAATTACGAACCCAACTAAAACTCCGGGTAAAATTTACGAACCCAACTAAAACTCGGTAAAATTACGAACCCAAGTAAAACTCCGGGTAAAATTACGAACCCAAGTAAAACTCCGGGTAAAATTACGAACCCAACTAAAACTCCGGGTAAAATTACGAACCCAACTAAAAGTCCGGGTAAAAAATACGAACCCAACTAAAAAGTTCGGGTAAAATTACGAACCCAAGTAAAACTCCGGGTAAAATTACGAACCCAACTAAAACTCCGGGTAAAATTACGAACCCAACTAAAAAGTCCGGGTAAAATTACGAACCCAAACAAAAAGTCCGGGTAAAATTACGAACCCAACTAAAACTCCGGGTAAAATTACCAACTCAACTAAACTCCGGGTAAAATTACGAACCCAACTAAACTCCGGGTAAAATTACGAACCCAACTAAAACTCCGGGTAAAATTACGAACCCAACTAAAAGTCCGGGTAAAAAATACGAACCCAACTAAAAAGTCCGGGGTAAAATTACGAACCCAACTAAACCTCCGGGTAAAATTACGAACCCAACTAAAACTCCGGGTAAAATTACGAACCCAACTAAAACTCCGGGTAAAATTACGAACCCAACTAAAAAGTCCGGGTAAAGAATACGAACCCAACTAAAACTCCGGCTAAAATTACGAACCCAACTAAAACTCCGGGTAAAAATACGAACTCAACTAAAACTCCGGGTAAAAATACGAACCCAACTAAAACTCCGGGTAAAAATACTAACCCAACTAAAAGTCCGGGTAAAAAAATACTAACCCAACTAAAACTCCGGGTAAAATTACGAACCCAACTAAAACTCCGGGTAAAAAATACGAACCCAACTAAAAGTCCGGATAAAAAATACGAACCTAACTTAAGACTCCGGGTAAAATTACGAACCCAACTAAAAGTCCGGGTAAAATTACGAACCCAACTAAAAAGTCCGGGTAAAATTACGAACCCAACTAAAACTCCGGGTAAATTACGAACTCAACTAAAACTCCGGGTAAAATTACGAACCCAACTAAAACTCCGGGTAAAATTACGAACCCAACTAAAAGTCCGGGTAAAAAATACGAACCCAACTAAAAAGTCCGGGTAAAATTACGAACCCAACTAAAACTCCGGGTAAAATTACGAACCCAACTAAAACTCCGGGTAAAATTACGAACCCAAGTAAAACTCCGGGAAAAATTACGAACCCAAGTACAACTCCGGGTAAAATTACGAACGCAACTAAAACTCCGGTAAAATTACGAACCCAACTAAAACTCCGGGTAAAACTACGAACCCAACTAAAAGTCCGGGTAAAATTAGGAACCCAACTAAAAAGTCCGGGTAAAATTACGAACCCAACTAAAAAGTCCGGGTAAAATTCCGAACCCAACTAAAACTCCGGGTAAAATTACGAACCCAACTAAAACTCCGGGTAAAATTACGAACCCAACTAAAAGTCCGGGTAAAAAATACGAACCCAACTAAAAAGTCCGGGTAAAATTGCGAACCCAACTAAAACTCCGTGTAAAATTACGAACCCAACTAAAACTTCGGGTAAAAAATACGAACCCAACTAAAAAGTCCGGATAAAAAATACGAACCTAACTTAAGACTCCGGGTAAAATTACGCACCCAACTAAAAAGTCCGGGTAAAATTACGAACCCAACTAAAACTCCGGGTAAAATTACTAACTCAACTAAAACTCCGGGTAAAATTACGAACCCAACTAAAACTCCGGGTAAAATTACGAACCCAACTAAAAGTCCGGGTAAAAAATACGAACCCAACTAAAAAGTCCGGGTAAAATTACGAACCCAACTAAAACTCCGGGTAAAATTACGAACCCAACTAAAACTCCGGGTAAAATTACGAACCCAAGTAAAACTCCGGGTAAAATTACGAACCCAAGTAAAACTCCGGGTAAAATTACGAATCCAACTAAAACTCCGGGTAAAATTACGAACCCAACTAAAACTCCGGGTAAAATTACGAACCCAACTAAAAGTCCGGGTAAAAATACGAACCCAACTAAAAAGTCCGGGTAACTCAAGACTCTGGGTAAAATTACGAACCCAACTAAAACTCCGGGTAAAATTACGAACCCAACTAAAACTCCGGGTAAAATTACGAACCCAACTAAAAGTCCGGGTAAAAAATACGAACCCAACTAAAAAGTCCGGGTAAAATTACGAACCCAACTAAAAAGTCCGGGTAAAATTACGAACCCAACTAAAAAGTCCGGGTAAAATTGCGAACCCAACTAACCCTTCGGGTAAAATTACGATCCCAACTAAAAGTCCGGGTAAAAAATACGAACCCAACTAAAAAGTCCGGGTAAAATTACGAACCCAACTAAAACTCCGGGTAAAATTACGAACCCAACTAAAACTCCGGGTAAAATTACGAACCCAAGTAAAACTCCGGGTAAAATTACGAACCCAAGTAAAACTCCGTGTAAAATTACGAACCCAACTAAAACTCCGGGTAAAATTACGAACCCAACTAAAACTCCGGGTAAAATTACGAACCCAACTAAAAGTCCAGGTAAAAAATACGAACCCAACTAAAAAGTTCGGGTAAAATTACGAACCCAAGTAAAACTCCTGGTAAAATTACGAACCCAACTAAAACTCCGGGTAAAATTACGAACCCAACTAAAAAGTCCGGGTAAAATTACGAACCCAAATAAAAAGTCCGGGTAAAATTGCGAACCCAACTAACCCTCCGGGTAAAATTACGATCCCAACTAAAAGTCCGGGTAAAAAATACAAACCCAACTAAAAAGTCCGGGTAAAATTACGAACCCAACTAAAACTCCGGGTAAAATTACGAACCCAACTAAAACTCCGGGTAAAATTACGAACCCAAGTAAAACTCCGGGTAAAATTACGAACCCAAGTAAAACTCCGGGTAAAATTACGAACCCAACTAAAACTCCGGGTAAAATTACGAACCCAACTAAAACTCCGGGTAAAATTACGAACCCAACTAAAAGTCCGGGTAAAAAATACGAACCAAACTAAAAAGTTCGGGTAAAATTACGAACCCAAGTAAAACTCCGGGTAAAATTACGAACCCAACTAAAACTCCGGGTAAAATTACGAACCCAACTAAAAAGTCCGGGTAAAATTACGAACCCAAATAAAAAGTCCGGGTAAAATTACGAACCCAACTAAAAGTCCGGGTAAAAAATACGAACCCAACTAAAAAGTTCGGGTAAAATTACGAACCCAAGTAAAACTCCGGGTAAAATTACGAACCCAACTAAAACTCCGGGTAAAATTACCAACTCAACTAAAACTCCGGGTAAAATTACGAACCCAACTAAAACTCCGGGTAAAATTACGAACCCAACTAAAAGTCCGGGTAAAAAATACGAACCCAACTAAAAAGTCCGGGTAAAATTACGAACCCAACTAAACCTCCGGGTAAAATTACGAACCCAACTAAAACTCCGGGTAAAATTACGAACCCAACTAAAAAGTCCGGGTAAAGAATACGAACCCAACTAAAACTCCGGCTAAAATTACGAACCCAACTAAAACTACGGGTAAAGATACAAACCCAACTAAAACTCCGGGTAAAAATACGAACCCAACTAAAACTCCGGGTAAAAATACTAACCCAACTAAAAAGTCCGGGTAAAAAATACGAACCCAACTAAAACTCCGGGTAAAATTACGAACCCAACTAAAACTCCGGGTAAAAAATACGAACCCAACTAAAAAGTTCGGATAAAAAATTCGAACCTAACTTAAGACTCCGGGTAAAATTACGAACCCAACTAAAAAGTCCGGGTAAAATTACGAACCCAACTAAAAAGTCCGGGTAAAATTACGAACCCAACTAAAACTCCGGGTAAAATTACGAACTCAACTAAAACTCCGGGTAAAATTACGAACCCAACTAAAACTCCGGGTAAAATTATGAACCCAACTAAAAGTCCGGGTAAAAAATACGAACCCAACTAAAAAGTCCGGGTAAAATTACGAACCCAACTAAAACTCCGGGTAAAATTACGAACCCAACTAAAACTCCGGGTAAAATTACGAACCCAAGTAAAACTCCGGGTAAAATTACGATCCCAAGTACAACTCCGGGTAAAATTACGAACGCAACTAAAACTTCGGGTAAAATTACGAACCCAACTAAAACTCCGGGTAAAATTACGAACCCAACTAAAAGTCCGGGTAAAAAATACGAACCCAACTAAAAAGTTCGGGTAAAATTACGAACCCAAGTAAAACTCCGGGTAAAATTACGAACCCAACTAAAACTCCGGGTAAAATTACGAACCCAACTAAAACGTCCGGGTAAAATTACGAACCCAAATAAAAAGTCCGGGTAAAATTACGAACCCAACTAAAACTCCGGGTAAAATTACCAACTCAACTAAAACTCCGGGTAAAATTACGAACCCAACTAAAACTCCGGGTAAAATTACGAACCCAACTAAAACTCCGGGTAAAAATACGAACCCAACTAAAACTCCGGGTAAAAATACGAACCCAACTAAAACTCCGGGTAAAAAATAAGAACCCAACTAAAACTTCTGGTAAAAAATACGAACCCAACTAAAAAGTCCGGTAAAAAATATGAACCCAACTAAAACTCCGGGTAAAATTACCAACACAACTAAAACTCCGCGTAAAAATACGAACCCAACTAAAACTCCTTGTAAAAAATACGAATCCAACTAAAACTCCGGGTAAAAAATACGAACCCAACTAAAACTCCGGGTAAAATTACGAACCCAACTAAAAGTCCGGGTAAAAAATACGAACCCAACTAAAAAGTCCGGGTAAAATTACGAACCCAACTAAAACTCCGGGTAAAATTACGATCCCAACTAAAAGTCCGGGTAAAAAATACGAACCCAACTAAAAAGTCCGGGTAAAATTACGAACCCAACTAAACCTCCTGGTAAAATTACGAACCCAACTAAAACTCCGGGTAAAATTACGAACCCAACTAAAACTCCGGGTAAAATTACGAACCCAACTAAAAAGTCCGGGTAAAGAATACGAACCCAACTAAAACTCCGGCTAAAATTACGAACCCAACTAAAACTCCGGGTAAAAATACGAACCCAACTAAAACTCCGGGTAAAAATACGAACCCAACTAAAACTCCGGGTAAAAAATACTAACCCAACTAAAAAGTCCGGGTAAAAAATACGAACCCAACTAAAACTCCGGGTAAAAATACGAACCCACTAAAACTCCGGGTGAAAATACTAACCCAACTAAAAAGTCCGGGTAAAAAATACGAACCCAACTAAAACTCCGGGTAAAAAATACGAACCCAACTAAAAGTCCGGGTAAAAAATACGAACCCAACTAAAAAGTCCGGGTAAAATTACGACCCAACTAAACTCCGGGTAAAATTACGAACCCAACTAAAACTCCGGGTAAAATTACGAACCCAACTAAAACTCCGGGTAAAATTACGAACCCAACTAAAAAGTCCGGGTAAAATTACAAACCCAAATAAAAAGTCCGGGTAAAATTACGAACCCCAACTAAAACTCCGGGTAAAATTACCAACTCAACTAAAACTCCGGGTAAAATTACGAACCCAACTAAAACTCCGGGTAAAATTACGAACCCAACTAAAAGTCCGGGTAAAAAATACGAACCCAACTAAAAGTCCGGGTAAAATTACGAATCCAACTAAACCTCCGGGTAAAATTACGAACCCAACTAAAACTCCGGGTAAAATTACGAACCCAACTAAAACTCCGGGTAAAATTACGAACCCAACTAAAAAGTCCGGGTAAAGAATACGAACCCAACTAAAACTCCGGCTAAAATTACGAACCCAACTAAAACTCCGGGTAAAAAATACGAACCCAACTAAAACTCCGGGTAAAATTACGAACCCAACTAAAAGTCCGGGTAAAAAATACGAACCAAACTAAAAGTTCGGGTAAAATTACGAACCCAAGTAAAACTCCGGGTAAAATTACGAACCCAACTAAACTCCGGGTAAAATTACGAACCCAACTAAAAAGTCCGGGTAAAATTACGAACCCAAATAAAAAGTCCGGGTAAAATTACGAACGCAACTAAAAGTCCGGGTAAAAAATACGAACCCAACTAAAAAGTTCGGGTAAAATTACGAACCCAAGTAAAACTCCGGGTAAAATTACGAACCCAACTAAAACTCCGGGTAAAATTACCAACTCAACTAAAACTCCGGGTAAAATTACGAACCCAACTAAAACTCCGGGTAAAATTACGAACCCAACTAAAAGTCCGGGTAAAAAATACGAACCCAACTAAAAAGTCCGGGTAAAATTACGAACCCAACTAAACCTCCGGGTAAAATTACGAACCCAACTAAAACTCCCGGGTAAAATTACGAACCCAACTAAAACTCCGGGTAAAATTACGAACCCAACTAAAAAGTCCGGGTAAAGAATACGAACCCAACTAAAACTCCGGCTAAAATTACGAACCCAACTAAAACTACTGGTAAAGATACAAACCCAACTAAAACTCCGGGTAAAAATACGAACCCAACTAAAACTCCGGGTAAAAATACTAACCCAACTAAAAAGTCCGGGTAAAAAATACGAACCCAACTAAAACTCCGGGTAAAATTACGAACCCAACTAAAACTCCGGGTAAAAAATACGAACCCAACTAAAAAGTCCGGATAAAAAATACGAACCTAACTTAAGACTCCGGGTAAAAATTACGAACCCAACTAAAAAGTCCGGGTAAAATTACGAACCCAACTAAAAAGTCCGGGTAAAATTACGAACCCAACTAAAACTCCGGGTAAAATTACGAACTCAACTAAAACTCCGGTAAAATTACGAACCCAACTAAAACTCCGGGTAAAATTATGAACCCAACTAAAAGTCCGGGTAAAAAATACGAACCCAACTAAAAAGTCCGGGTAAAATTACGAACCAACTAAAACTCCGGGTAAAATTACGAACCCAACTAAAACTCCCGGGTAAAATTACGAACCCAAGTAAAACTCCGGGTAAAATTACGATCCCAAGTACAACTCCGGGTAAAATTACGAACGCAACTAAAACTTCGGGTAAAATTACGAACCCAACTAAAACTCCGGGTAAAATTACGAACCCCAACTAAAAGTCCGGGTAAAAAATACGAACCCAACTAAAAAGTTCGGGTAAAATTACGAACCCAAGTAAAACTCCGGGTAAAATTACGAACCCAACTAAAACTCCGGGTAAAATTACGAACCCAACTAAAACGTCCGGGTAAAATTACGAACCCAAATAAAAAGTCCGGGTAAAATTACGAACCCAACTAAAACTCCGGGTAAAATTACCAACTCAACTAAAACTCCGGGTAAAATTACGAACCCAACTAAAACTCCGGGTAAAATTACGAACCCAACTAAAACTCCGGGTAAAAATACGAACCCAACTAAAACTCCGGGTAAAAATACGAACCCAACTAAAACTCCGGGTAAAAAATAAGAACCCAACTAAAACTTCTGGTAAAAAATACGAACCCAACTAAAAAGTCCGGTAAAAAATATGAACCCAACTAAAACTCCGGGTAAAATTACCAACACAACTAAAACTCCGGGTAAAAATACGAACCCAACTAAAACTCCTTGTAAAAAATACGAATCCAACTAAAACTCCGGGTAAAAAATACGAACCCAACTAAAACTCCGGGTAAAATTTACGAACCCAACTAAAAGTCCGGGTCAAATTACGATCCCAAGTACAACTCCGGGTAAATTACGAACGCAACTAAAACTCCGGGTAAAATTACGAACCCAACTAAAACTCCGGGTAAAATTACGAACCCAACTAAAAGTCCGGGTAAAAATACGAACCCAACTAAAAGTTCGGGTAAAATTACGAACCCAAGTAAAACTCCGGGTAAAATTACGAACCCAACTAAAACTCGCGGTAAAATTACGAACCCAACTAAAAAGTCCGGGTGAAATTACGAACCCAAATAAAAAGTCCGGGTAAATTACGAACCCAACTAAAACTCCGGGTAAAATTACCAACTCAACTAAAACTCCGGGTAAAATTACGAACCCAACTAAAACTGCGGGTAAAATTACGAACCCAACTAAAAGTCCGGGTAAAAAATACGAACCCAACTAAAAAGTCCGGGTAAAATTACGAACTCAACTAAACCTCCGGGTAAAATTACGAACCCAACTAAAACTCCGGGTAAAATTACGAACCCAACTAAAACTCCGGGTAAAATTACGAACCCAACTAAAAAGTCCGGGTAAAGAATACGAACCCAACTAAAACTCCGGCTAAAATTACGAACCCAACTAAAACTCCGGGTAAAAATACGAACCCAACTAAAACTCCGGGTAAAAATACGAACCCAACTAAAACTCCGGGTAAAAATACTAACCCAACTAAAAAGTCCGGGTAAAAATACGAACCCAACTAAAACTCCGGGTAAAAAATACGAACCCAACTAAAAGTCCGGGTAAAAAATTACGAACCCAACTAAAAAGTCCGGGTAAAATTACGAACCCAACTAAAACTCCGGGTAAAATTACGAATCCAACTAAAACTCCGGGTAAAATTACGAACCCAAGTAAAACTCCGGGTAAAATTACGAACCCAAGTAAAACTCCGGGTAAAATTACGAACCCAACTAAAACTCCGGGTAAAATTACGAACCCAACTAAAAGTCCGGGTAAAAAATACGAACCCAACTAAAAAGTTCGGGTAAAATTACGAACCCAAGTAAAACTCCGGGTAAAATTAGGAACCCAACTAAAACTCCGGATAAAATTACGAACCCAACTAAAAAGTCCGGGTAAAATTACGAACCCAAATAAGAAGTCCGGGTAGAATTACGAACCCAACTAAAACTCCGGGTAAAATTACCAACTCAACTAAAACTCCGGGTAAAATTACGAACCCAACTAAAACTCCGGGTAAAATTACGAACCCAACTAAAAGTCCGGGTAAAAAATACGAACCCAACTAAAAAGTCCGGGTAAAATTACGAACCCAACTAAACCTCCGGGTAAAATTACGAACCCAACTAAAACTCCGGGTAAAATTACGAACCCAACTAAAACTCCGGGTAAAATTACGAACCCAACTAAAAAGTCCGGGTAAAGAATACGAACCCAACTAAAACTCCGGCTAAAATTACGAACCCAACTAAAACTCCGGGTAAAAATACGAACCCAACTAAAACTCCGGGTAAAAATACGAACCCAACTAAAACTCCGGGTAAAAATACTAACCCAACTAAAAAGTCCGGGTAAAAAATACGAACCCAACTAAAACTCCGGGTAAAATTACAAACCCAACTAAAACTCCGGGTAAAAAATACGAACCCAACTAAAAAGTCCGGATAAAAAATACGAACCTAACTTAAGACTCCGGGTAAAATTACGAACCCAACTAAAAAGTCCGGGTAAAATTACGAACCCAACTAAAAAGTCCGGGTAAAATTACGAACCCAACTAAATCTCCGGGTAAAATTACGAACTCAACTAAAACTCCGGGTAAAATTACGAACCCAACTAAAACTCCGGGTAAAATTACGAACCCAACTAAAAGTCCGGGTAAAAAATACGAACCCAACTAAAAAGTCCGGGTAAAATTACGAACCCAACTAAAACTCCGGGTAAAATTACGAACCCAACTAAAACTCCGGGTAAAATTACGAACCCAAGTAAAACTCCGGGAAAAATTACGAACCCAAGTACAATTCCGGGTAAAATTACGAACGCAACTAAAACTCCGGGTAAAATTACGAACCCAACTAAAACTCCGGGTAAAATTACGAACCCAACTAAAAGTCCGGGTAAAATTACGAACCCAACTAAAAAGTCCGGGTAAAATTACGAACCCAACTAAAAAGTCCGGGTAAAATTCCGAACCCAACTAAAACTCCGGGTAAAATTACGAACCCAACTAAAACTCCGGGTAAAATTACGAACCCAACTAAAAGTCCGGGTAAAAAATACGAACCCAACTAAAAAGTCCGGGTAAAATTGCGAACCCAACTAAAACTCCGGGTAAAATTACAAACCCAACTAAAACTTCGGGTAAAAAATACGAACCCAACTAAAAAGTCCGGATAAAAAATACGAACCTAACTTAAGACTCCGGGTAAAATTACGAACCCAACTAAAAAGTCCGAGTAAAATTACGAACCCAACTAAAACTCCGGGTAAAATTACTAACTCAACTAAAACTCCGGGTAAAATTACGAACCCAACTAAAACTCCGGGTAAAATTACGAACCCAAGTAAAACTCCGGGTAAAAATACGAACCCAACTAAAAAGTCCGGGTAACTCAAGACTCCGGGTAAAATTACGAGCCCAACTAAAACTCCGGGTAAAATTACGAACCCAACTAAAAGTCCGGGTAAAAAATACGAACCTAACTTAAGACTCCGGGTAAAATTACGAACCCAACTAAAAAGTCCGGGTAAAATTACGAACCCAACTAAAAGTCCGATTAAAAAATACGAACCCAACTAAAAAGTCCGGGTAAAATTACGAACCCAACTAAGACTCCGGGTAAAATTATGAACCCAACTAAAAATCCGGGTAAAAAATTCGAACCCAACTAAAAAGTCCGGGTAAAATTACGAACCCAACTAAAACTCCGGGTAAAATTACGAACCCAACTAGAAAGTCCGGGTAAAATTACGAACCCAACTAAAAAGTCCGGGTAAAATTACGAACCCAACTAAAAAGTCCGGGTAAAATTGCGAACCCAACTAACCCTCCGGGTAAAATTACGATCCCAACTAAAAGTCCGGGTAAAAAATACGAACCCAACTAAAAAGTCCGGGTAAAATTACGAACCCAACTAAAACTCCGGGTAAAATTACGAACCCAACTAAAACTCCGGGTAAAATTACGAACCCAAGTAAAACTCCGGGTAAAATTACGAACCCAAGTAAAACTCCGTGTAAAATTACGAACCCAACTAAAACTCCGGGTAAAATTACGAACCCAACTAAAACTCCGGGTAAAATTACGAACCCAGCTAAAAGTCCGGGTAAAAAATACGAACCCAACTAAAAAGTTCGGGTAAAATTACGAACCCAAGTAAAACTCCGGGTAAAATTACGAACCCAACTAAAACTCCGGGTAAAATTACGAACCCAACTAAAAAGTCCGGGTAAAATTACGAACCCAAATAAAAAGTCCGGGTAAAATTGCGAACCCAACTAACCCTCCGGGTAAAATTACGATCCCAACTAAAAGTCCGGGTAAAAAATACGAACCCAACTAAAAAGTCCGGGTAAAATTACGAACCCAACTAAAACTCCGGGTAAAATTACGAACCCAACTAAAACTCCGGGTAAAATTACGAACCCAACTAAAACTCCGGGTAAAATTACGAACCCAACTAAAAGTCCGGGTAAAAAATACGAACCCAACTAAAAAGTCCGGGTAAAATTGCGAACCCAACTAAAACTCCGGGTAAAATTACGAACCCAACTAAAACTTCGGGTAAAAAATACGAACCCAACTAAAAAGTCCGGATAAAAAATACGAACCTAACTTAAGACTCCGGGTAAAATTACGAACCCAACTAAAAAGTCCGAGTAAAATTACGAACCCAACTAAAACTCCGGGTAAAATTACTAACTCAACTAAAACTCCGGGTAAAATTACGAACCCAACTAAAACTCCGGGTAAAATTACGAACCCAAGTAAAACTCCGGGTAAAATTACGAATCCAACTAAACCTCCGGGTAAAATTACGAACCCAACTAAAACTCCGGGTAAAATTACGAACCCAACTAAAAGTCCGGGTAAAAATACGAACCCAACTAAAAAGTCCGGGTAACTCATGACTCCGGGTAAAATTACGAGCCCAACTAAAACTCCGGGTAAAATTACGAACCCAACTAAAAGTCCGGGTAAAAAATACGAACCTAACTTAAGACTCCGGGTAAAATTACGAACCCAACTAAAAAGTCCGGGTAAAATTACGAACCCAACTAAAAGTCCGGGTAAAAAATACGAACCCAACTAAAAAGTCCGGGTAAAATTACGAACCCAACTAAGACTCCGGGTAAAATTATGAACCCAACTAAAAGTCCGGGTAAAAAATTCGAACCCAACTAAAAAGTCCGGGTAAAATTACGAACCCAACTAAAACTCCGGGTAAAATTACGAACCCAACTAGAAAGTCCGGGTAAAATTACGAACCCAACTAAAAAGTCCGGGTAAAATTACGAACCCAACTAAAAAGTCCGGGTAAAATTGCGAACCCAACTAACCCTCCGGGTAAAATTACGATCCCAACTAAAAGTCCGGGTAAAAAATACGAACCCAACTAAAAAGTCCGGGTAAAATTACGAACCCAACTAAAACTCCGGGTAAAATTACGAACCCAACTAAAACTCCGGGTAAAATTACGAACCCAAGTAAAACTCCGGGTAAAATTACGAACCCAAGTAAAACTCCGTGTAAAATTACGAACCCAACTAAAACTCCGGGTAAAATTACGAACCCAACTAAAACTCCGGGTAAAATTACGAACCCAACTAAAAGTCCGGGTAAAAAATACGAACCCAACTAAAAAGTTCGGGTAAAATTACGAACCCAAGTAAAACTCCGGGTAAAATAACGAACCCAACTAAAACTCCGGGTAAAATTACGAACCCAACTAAAAAGTCCGGGTAAAATTACGAACCCAAATAAAAAGTCCGGGTAAAATTGCGAACCCAACTAACCCTCCGGGTAAAATTACGATCCCAACTAAAAGTCCGGGTAAAAAATACGAACCCAACTAAAAAGTCCGGGTAAAATTACGAACCCAACTAAAACTCCGGGTAAAATTACGAACCCAACTAAAACTCCGGGTAAAATTACGAACCCAAGTAAAACTCCGGGTAAAATTACGAACCCAAGTAAAACTCCGGGTAAAATTACGAACCCAACTAAAACTCCGGGTAAAATTACGAACCCAACTAAAACTCCGGGTAAAATTACGAACCCAACTAAAAGTCCGGGTAAAAAATACGAACCCAACTAAAAAGTTCGGGTAAAATTACGAACCCAAGTAAAACTCCGGGTAAAATTACGAACCCAACTAAAACTCCGGGTAAAATTACGAACCCAACTAAAAAGTCCGGGTAAAATTACGAACCCAAATAAAAAGTCCGGGTAAAAAATACGAACCCAACTAAAAAGTTCGGGTAAAATTACGAACCCAAGTAAAACTCCGGGTAAAATTACGAACCCAACTAAAACTCCGGGTAAAATTACGAACCCAACTAAAAAGTCCGGGTAAAATTACGAACCCAAATAAAAAGTCCGGGTAAAATTACGAACCCAACTAAAAGTCCGGGTAAAATTACCAACTCAACTAAAACTCCGGGTAAAATTACGAACCCAACTAAAACTCCGGGTAAAATTACGAACCCAACTAAAAGTCCGGGTAAAAAATACGAACCCAACTAAAAAGTCCGGGTAAAATTACGAACCCAACTAAACCTCCGGGTAAAATTACGAACCCAACTAAAACTCCGGGTAAAATTACGAACCCAACTAAAACTCCGGGTAAAATTACGAACCCAACTAAAAAGTCCGGGTAAAGAATACGAACCCAACTAAAACTCCGGCTAAAATTACGAACCCAACTAAAACTCCGGGTAAAAATACGAACCCAACTAAAACTCCGGGTAAAAATACGAACCCAACTAAAACTCCGGGTAAAATTACGAACCCAAGTAAAACTCCGGGTAAAATTACGAACCCAACTAAAACTCCGGGTAAAATTACGAACCCAACTAAAACTCCGGGTAAAATTACGAACCCAACTAAAAGTCCGGGTAAAAAATACGAACCCAACTAAAAAGTTCGGGTAAAATTACGAACCCAAGTAAAACTCCGGGTAAAATTACGAACCCAACTAAAACTCCGGGTAAAATTACGAACCCAACTAAAAAGTCCGGGTAAAATTACGAACCCAAATAAAAAGTCCGGGTAAAATTACGAACCCAACTAAAAGTCCGGGTAAAAAATACGAACCCAACTAAAAAGTTCGGGTAAAATTACGAACCCAAGTAAAACTCCGGGTAAAATTACGAACCCAACTAAAACTCCGGGTAAAATTACGAACCCAACTAAAAAGTCCGGGTAAAATTACGAACCCAAATAAAAAGTCCGGGTAAAATTACGAACCCAACTAAAAGTCCGGGTAAAATTACCAACTCAACTAAAACTCCGGGTAAAATTACGAACCCAACTAAAACTCCGGGTAAAATTACGAACCCAACTAAAAGTCCGGGTAAAAAATACGAACCCAACTAAAAAGTCCGGGTAAAATTACGAACCCAACTAAACCTCTGGGTAAAATTACGAACCCAACTAAAACTCCGGGTAAAATTACGAACCCAACTAAAACTCCGGGTAAAATTACGAACCCAACTAAAAAGTCCGGGTAAAGAATACGAACCCAACTAAAACTCCGGCTAAAATTACGAACCCAACTAAAACTCCGGGTAAAAATACGAACCCAACTAAAACTCCGGGTAAAAATACGAACCCAACTAAAACTCCGGGTAAAAATACTAACCCAACTAAAAAGTCCGGGTAAAAAATACGAACCCAACTAAAACTCCGGGTAAAATTACGAACCCAACTAAAAGTCCGGGTAAAAAATACGAACCCAACTAAAAAGTCCGGGTAAAATTGCGAACCCAACTAAAACTCCGGGTAAAATTACGAACCCAACTAAAAAGTCCGGATAAAAAATACGAACCTAACTTAAGACTCCGGTAAAATTACGAACCCAACTAAAAAGTCCGGGTAAAATTACGAACCCAACTAAAAAGTCCGGGTAAAATTACGAACCCAACTAAAACTCCGGGTAAAATTACGAACTCAACTAAAACTCCGGGTAAAATTACGAACCCAACTAAAACTCCGGGTAAAATTACGGACCCAACTAAAAGTCCGGGTAAAAAATACGAACCCAACTAAAAAGTCCGGGTAAAATTACGAACCCAACTAAAACTCCGGGTAAAATTACGAACCCAACTAAAACTCCGGGTAAAATTACGAACCCAAGTAAAACTCCGGGGAAAATTACGAACCCAAGTACAACTCCGGGTAAAATTACGAACGCAACTAAAACTCCGGGTAAAATTACGAACCCAACTAAAACTCCGGGTAAAATTACGAACCCAACTAAAAGTCCGGGTAAAATTACGAACCCAACTAAAAAGTCCGGGTAAAATTACGAACCCAACTAAAAAGTCCGGGTAAAATTCCGAACCCAACTAAAACTCCGGGTAAAATTACGAACCCAACTAAAACTCCGGGTAAAATTACGAACCCAACTAAAAGTCCGGGTAAAAAATACGAACCCAACTAAAAAGTCCGGGTAAAATTGCGAACCCAACTAAAACTCCGGGTAAAATTACGAACCCAACTAAAACTTCGGGTAAAAAATACGAACCCAACTAAAAAGTCCGGATAAAAAATACGAACCTAACTTAAGACTCCGGGTAAAATTACGAACCCAACTAAAAAGTCCGGGTAAAATTACGAACCCAACTAAAACTCCGGGTAAAATTACTAACTCAACTAAAACTCCGGGTAAAATTACGAACCCAACTAAAACTCCGGGTAAAATTACGAACCCAACTAAAAGTCCGGGTAAAAAATACGAACCCAACTAAAAAGTCCGGGTAAAAAATACGAACCCAACTAAAACTCCGGGTAAAATTACGAACCCAACTAAAACTCCGGGTAAAATTACGAACCCAAGTAAAACTCCGGGTAAAATTACGAACCCAAGTAAAACTCCAGGTAAAATTACGAATCCAACTAAAACTCCGGGTAAAATTACGAACCCAACTAAAACTCCGGGTAAAATTACGAACCCAACTAAAAAGTCCGGGTAAAGAATACGAACCCAACTAAAACTCCGGCTAAAATTACGAACCCAACTAAAACTCCGGGTAAAAATACGAACCCAACTAAAACTCCGGGTAAAAATACGAACCCAACTAAAACTCCGGGTAAAATTACGAACCCAAGTAAAACTCCGGGTAAAATTACGAACCCAACTAAAACTCCGGGTAAAATTACGAACCCAACTAAAACTCCGGGTAAAATTACGAACCCAACTAAAAGTCCGGGTAAAAAATACGAACCCAACTAAAAAGTTCGGGTAAAATTACGAACCCAAGTAAAACTCCGGGTAAAATTACGAACCCAACTAAAACTCCGGGTAAAATTACGAACCCAACTAAAAAGTCCGGGTAAAATTACGAACCCAAATAAAAAGTCCGGGTAAAATTACGAACCCAACTAAAAGTCCGGGTAAAAAATACGAACCCAACTAAAAAGTTCGGGTAAAATTACGAACCCAAGTAAAACTCCGGGTAAAATTACGAACCCAACTAAAACTCCGGGTAAAATTACGAACCCAACTAAAAAGTCCGGGTAAAATTACGAACCCAAATAAAAAGTCCGGGTAAAATTACGAACCCAACTAAAAGTCCGGGTAAAATTACCAACTCAACTAAAACTCCGGGTAAAATTACGAACCCAACTAAAACTCCGGGTAAAATTACGAACCCAACTAAAAGTCCGGGTAAAAAATACGAACCCAACTAAAAAGTCCGGGTAAAATTACGAACCCAACTAAACCTCTGGGTAAAATTACGAACCCAACTAAAACTCCGGGTAAAATTACGAACCCAACTAAAACTCCGGGTAAAATTACGAACCCAACTAAAAAGTCCGGGTAAAGAATACGAACCCAACTAAAACTCCGGCTAAAATTACGAACCCAACTAAAACTCCGGGTAAAAATACGAACCCAACTAAAACTCCGGGTAAAAATACGAACCCAACTAAAACTCCGGGTAAAAATACTAACCCAACTAAAAAGTCCGGGTAAAAAATACGAACCCAACTAAAACTCCGGGTAAAATTACGAACCCAACTAAAAGTCCGGGTAAAAAATACGAACCCAACTAAAAAGTCCGGGTAAAATTGCGAACCCAACTAAAACTCCGGGTAAAATTACGAACCCAACTAAAAAGTCCGGATAAAAAATACGAACCTAACTTAAGACTCCGGGTAAAATTACGAACCCAACTAAAAAGTCCGGGTAAAATTACGAACCCAACTAAAAAGTCCGGGTAAAATTACGAACCCAACTAAAACTCCGGGTAAAATTACGAACTCAACTAAAACTCCGGGTAAAATTACGAACCCAACTAAAACTCCGGGTAAAATTACGGACCCAACTAAAAGTCCGGGTAAAAAATACGAACCCAACTAAAAAGTCCGGGTAAAATTACGAACCCAACTAAAACTCCGGGTAAAATTACGAACCCAACTAAAACTCCGGGTAAAATTACGAACCCAAGTAAAACTCCGGGGAAAATTACGAACCCAAGTACAACTCCGGGTAAAATTACGAACGCAACTAAAACTCCGGGTAAAATTACGAACCCAACTAAAACTCCGGGTAAAATTACGAACCCAACTAAAAGTCCGGGTAAAATTACGAACCCAACTAAAAAGTCCGGGTAAAATTACGAACCCAACTAAAAAGTCCGGGTAAAATTCCGAACCCAACTAAAACTCCGGGTAAAATTACGAACCCAACTAAAACTCCGGGTAAAATTACGAACCCAACTAAAAGTCCGGGTAAAAAATACGAACCCAACTAAAAAGTCCGGGTAAAATTGCGAACCCAACTAAAACTCCGGGTAAAATTACGAACCCAACTAAAACTTCGGGTAAAAAATACGAACCCAACTAAAAAGTCCGGATAAAAAATACGAACCTAACTTAAGACTCCGGGTAAAATTACGAACCCAACTAAAAAGTCCGGGTAAAATTACGAACCCAACTAAAACTCCGGGTAAAATTACTAACTCAACTAAAACTCCGGGTAAAATTACGAACCCAACTAAAACTCCGGGTAAAATTACGAACCCAACTAAAAGTCCGGGTAAAAAATACGAACCCAACTAAAAAGTCCGGGTAAAAAATACGAACCCAACTAAAACTCCGGGTAAAATTACGAACCCAACTAAAACTCCGGGTAAAATTAATAACCCAAGTAAAACTCCGGGTAAAATTACGAACCCAAGTAAAACTCCAGGTAAAATTACGAATCCAACTAAAACTCCGGGTAAAATTACGAACCCAACTAAAACTCCGGGTAAAATTACGAACCCAACTAAAAGTCCGGGTAAAAATACGAACCCAACTAAAAAGTCCGGGTAACTCAAGACTCCGGGTAAAATTACGAACCCAACTAAAACTCCGGGTAAAATTACGAACCCAAGTAAAACTCCGGGTAAAATTACGAACCCAAGTAAAACTCCGGGTAAAATTACGAATCCAACTAAAACTCCGGGTAAAATTACGAACCCAACTAAAACTCCGGGTAAAATTACGAACCCAACTAAAAGTCCGGGTAAAAAATACGAACCCAACTAAAAAGTCCGGGTAAAATTACGAACCCAACTAAACCTCCGGGTAAAATTACGAACCCAACTAAAACTCCGGGTAAAATTACGAACCCAACTAAAACTCCGGGTAAAATTACGAACCCAACTAAAAGTCCGGGTAAAAAATACAAACCCAACTTAAAAGTTCGGGTAAAATTACGAACCCAAGTAAAACTCCGGGTAAAATTACGAACCCAACTAAAACTCCGGGTAAAATTACGAACCCAACTAAAAAGTCCGGGTAAAATTACGAACCCAAATAAAAAGTCCGGGTAAAATTACGAACACAACTAAAACTCCGGGTAAAATTACCAACTCAACTAAAACTCCGGGTAAAATTACGAACCCAACTAAAACTCCGGGTAAAATTACGAACCCAACTAAAAGTCCGGGTAAAAAATACGAACCCAACTAAAAAGTCCGGGTAAAATTACGAACCCAACTAAACCTCCGGGTAAAGTTACGAACCCAGCTAAAACTCCGGGTAAAATTAAGAACCCAACTAAAACTCCGGGTAAAATTACGAACCCAACTAAAAAGTCCGGGTAAAGAATACGAACCCAACTAAAACTCCGGCTAAAATTACGAACCCAACTAAAACTCCGGGTAAAAATACGAACCCAACTAAAACTCCGGGTAAAAATACGAACCCAACTAAAACTCCGGGTAAAAATACTAACCCAACTAAAAAGTCCGGGTAAAAAATACGAACCCAACTAAAACTCCGGGTAAAAAATACGAACCCAACTAAAAGTCCGGGTAAAAAATACGAACCCAACTAAAAAGTCCGGGTAAAATTACGAACCCAACTAAAACTCCGGGTAAAATTACGAACCCAACTAAAACTCCGGGTAAAATTACGAACCCAACTAAAACTCCGGGTAAAATTACGAACCCAACTAAAAAGTCCGGGTAAAATTACGAACCCAAATAAAAAGTCCGGGTAAAATTACGAACCCAACTAAAACTCCGGGTAAAATTACCAACTCAACTATAACTCCGGGTAAAATTACGAACCCAACTAAAACTCCGGGTAAAATTACGAACCCAACTAAAAGTCCGGGTAAAAAATACGAACCCAACTAAAAAGTCCGGGTAAAATCACGAACCCAACTAAACCTCCGGGTAAAATTACGAACCCAACTAAAACTCCGGGTAAAATTACGAACCCAACTAAAACTCCGGGTAAAATTACGAACCCAACTAAAAAGTCCGGGTAAAGAATACGAACCCAACTAAAACTCCGGCTAAAATTACGAACCCAACTAAAACTCCGGGTAAAAATACGAACCCAACTAAAACTCCGGGTAAAAATACGAACCCAACTAAAACTCCGGGTAAAAATACTAACCCAACTAAAAAGTCCGGGTAAAAAATACGAACCCAACTAAAACTCCGGGTAAAATTACGAACCCAACTAAAACTCCGGGTAAAAAATACGAACCCAACTAAAAAGTCCGAATAAAAAATACGAACCTAACTTAAGACTCCGGGTAAAATTACGAACCCAACTAAAAAGTCCGGGTAAAATTACGAACCCAACTAAAAAGTCCGGGTAAAATTACGAACCCAACTAAAACTCCGGGTAAAATTACGAACTCAACTAAAACTCCGGGTAAAATTACGAACCCAACTAAAACTCCGGGTAAAATTACGAACCCAACTAAAAGTCCGGGTAAAAAATACGAACCCAACTAAAAAGTCCGGGTAAAATTACGAACCCAACTAAAACTCCGGGTAAAATTACGAACCCAACTAAAACTCCGGGTAAAATTACGAACCCAAGTAAAACTCCGGGTAAAATTACGATCCCAAGTACAACTCCGGGTAAAATTACGAACGCAACTAAAACTCCGGGTAAAATTACGAACCCAACTAAAACTCCGGGTAAAATTACGAACCCAAGTAAAACTCCGGGTAAAATTACGAACCCAAGTAAAACTCCGGGTAAAATTACGAATCCAACTAAAACTCCGGGTAAAATTACGAACCCAACTAAAACTCCGGGTAAAATTACGAACCCAACTAAAAGTCCGGGTAAAAAATACGAACCCAACTAAAAAGTCCGGGTAAAATTACGAACCCAACTAAACCTCCGGGTAAAATTACGAACCCAACTAAAACTCCGGGTAAAATTACGAACCCAACTAAAACTCCGGGTAAAATTACGAACCCAACTAAAAGTCCGGGTAAAAAATACAAACCCAACTTAAAAGTTCGGGTAAAATTACGAACCCAAGTAAAACTCCGGGTAAAATTACGAACCCAACTAAAACTCCGGGTAAAATTACGAACCCAACTAAAAAGTCCGGGTAAAATTACGAACCCAAATAAAAAGTCCGGGTAAAATTACGAACACAACTAAAACTCCGGGTAAAATTACCAACTCAACTAAAACTCCGGGTAAAATTACGAACCCAACTAAAACTCCGGGTAAAATTACGAACCCAACTAAAAGTCCGGGTAAAAAATACGAACCCAACTAAAAAGTCCGGGTAAAATTACGAACCCAACTAAACCTCCGGGTAAAGTTACGAACCCAACTAAAACTCCGGGTAAAATTAAGAACCCAACTAAAACTCCGGGTAAAATTACGAACCCAACTAAAAAGTCCGGGTAAAGAATACGAACCCAACTAAAACTCCGGCTAAAATTACGAACCCAACTAAAACTCCGGGTAAAAATACGAACCCAACTAAAACTCCGGGTAAAAATACGAACCCAACTAAAACTCCGGGTAAAAATACTAACCCAACTAAAAAGTCCGGGTAAAAAATACGAACCCAACTAAAACTCCGGGTAAAAAATACGAACCCAACTAAAAGTCCGGGTAAAAAATACGAACCCAACTAAAAAGTCCGGGTAAAATTACGAACCCAACTAAAACTCCGGGTAAAATTACGAACCCAACTAAAACTCCGGGTAAAATTACGAACCCAACTAAAACTCCGGGTAAAATTACGAACCCAACTAAAAAGTCCGGGTAAAATTACGAACCCAAATAAAAAGTCCGGGTAAAATTACGAACCCAACTAAAACTCCGGGTAAAATTACCAACTCAACTATAACTCCGGGTAAAATTACGAACCCAACTAAAACTCCGGGTAAAATTACGAACCCAACTAAAAGTCCGGGTAAAAAATACGAACCCAACTAAAAAGTCCGGGTAAAATCACGAACCCAACTAAACCTCCGGGTAAAATTACGAACCCAACTAAAACTCCGGGTAAAATTACGAACCCAACTAAAACTCCGGGTAAAATTACGAACCCAACTAAAAAGTCCGGGTAAAGAATACGAACCCAACTAAAACTCCGGCTAAAATTACGAACCCAACTAAAACTCCGGGTAAAAATACGAACCCAACTAAAACTCCGGGTAAAAATACGAACCCAACTAAAACTCCGGGTAAAAATACTAACCCAACTAAAAAGTCCGGGTAAAAAATACGAACCCAACTAAAACTCCGGGTAAAATTACGAACCCAACTAAAACTCCGGGTAAAAAATACGAACCCAACTAAAAAGTCCGAATAAAAAATACGAACCTAACTTAAGACTCCGGGTAAAATTACGAACCCAACTAAAAAGTCCGGGTAAAATTACGAACCCAACTAAAAAGTCCGGGTAAAATTACGAACCCAACTAAAACTCCGGGTAAAATTACGAACTCAACTAAAACTCCGGGTAAAATTACGAACCCAACTAAAACTCCGGGTAAAATTACGAACCCAACTAAAAGTCCGGGTAAAAAATACGAACCCAACTAAAAAGTCCGGGTAAAATTACGAACCCAACTAAAACTCCGGGTAAAATTACGAACCCAACTAAAACTCCGGGTAAAATTACGAACCCAAGTAAAACTCCGGGTAAAATTACGATCCCAAGTACAACTCCGGGTAAAATTACGAACGCAACTAAAACTCCGGGTAAAATAACGAACCCAACTAAAACTCCGGGTAAAATTACGAACCCAACTAAAAGTCCGGGTAAAAAATACGAACCCAACTAAAAAGTTCGGGTGAAATTACGAACCCAAGTAAAACTCCGGGTAAAATTACGAACCCAACTAAAACTCCGGGTAAAATTACGAACCCAACTAAAAAGTCCGGGTAAAAAATACGAACCCAACTAAAACTCCGGGTAAAAAATACGAACCCAACTAAAAGTCCGGGTAAAAAATACGAACCCAACTAAAAAGTCCGGGTAAAATTACGAACCCAACTAAAACTCCGGGTAAAATTACGAACCCAACTAAAACTCCGGGTAAAATTACGAACCCAAGTAAAACTCCGGGTAAAATTACGAACCCAAGTAAAACTCCGGGTAAAATTACGAACCCAACTAAAACTCCGGGTAAAATTACGAACCCAACTAAAAGTCCGGGTAAAAAATACGAACCCAACTAAAAAGTTCGGGTAAAATTACGAACCCAAGTAAAACTCCGGGTAAAATTGCGAACCCAACTAAAACTCCGGGTAAAATTACGAACCCAGCAAAAAAGTCCGGGTAAAATTACGAACCCAAATAAGCAGTCCGGGTAAAATTACGAACCCAACTAAAACTCCGGGTAAAA
Organism: Melinopterus prodromus; assembly: GCA_964023965.1. Classification (NCBI taxonomy): domain Eukaryota; kingdom Metazoa; phylum Arthropoda; class Insecta; order Coleoptera; family Scarabaeidae; genus Melinopterus; species Melinopterus prodromus. The sequence continues at coordinate 31,204 of CAXIES010000283.1, forward strand.
ATACCAACTCAACTAAAACTCCGGGTAAAATTACGAACCCAACTAAAACTCCGGGTAAAATTACGAACCCAACTAAAAGTCCGGGTAAAAAATACGAACCCAACTAAAAAGTCCGGGTAAAATTACGAACCCAACTAAAACTCCGGGTAAAAAATACGAACCCAACTAAAAGTCCGGGTAAAAAATACGAATCCAACTAAAAAGTCCGGGTAAATTACGAACCCAACTAAAACTCCGGGTAAAATTACGAACCCAACTAAAACTCCGGGTAAAATTACGAACCCAAGTAAAACTCCGGGTAAAATTACGAACCCAAGTAAAACTCCGGGTAAAATTACGAACCCAACTAAAACTCCGGGTAAAATTACGAACCCAACTAAAAGTCCGGGTAAAAAATACGAACCCAACTAAAAAGTTCGGGTAAAATTACGAACCCAAGTAAAACTCCGGGTAAAATTACGAACCCAACTAAAACTCCGGGTAAAATTACGAACCCAGCTAAAAAGTCCGGGTAAAATTACGAACCCAAATAAGAAGTCCGGGTAAAATTACGAACCCAACTAAAACTCCGGGTAAAATTACCAACTCAACTAAAACTCCGGGTAAAATTACGAACCCAACTAAAACTCCGGGTAAAATTACGAACCCAACTAAAAGTCCGGGTAAAAAATACGAACCCAACTAAAAAGTCCGGGTAAAATTACGAACCCAACTAAACCTCCGTGTAAAATTACGAACCCAACTAAAACTCCGGGTAAAATTACGAACCCAACTAAAACTCCGGGTAAAATTACGAACCCAACTAAAAAGTCCGGGTAAAGAATACGAACCCAACTAAAACTCCGGCTAAAATTACGAACCCAACTAAAACTCCGGGTAAAAATACGAACCCAACTAAAACTCCGGGTAAAAATACGAACCCAACTAAAACTCCGGGTAAAAATACTAACCCAACTAAAAAGTCCGGGTAAAAAATACGAACCCAACTAAAACTCCGGGTAAAATTACAAACCCAACTAAAACTCCGGGTAAAAAATACGAACCCAACTAAAAAGTCCGGATAAAAAATACGAACCTAACTTAAGACTCCGGGTAAAATTACGAACCCAACTAAAAAGTCCGGGTAAAATTACGAACCCAACTAAAAAGTCCGGGTAAAATTACGAACCCAACTAAATCTCCGGGTAAAATTACGAACTCAACTAAAACTCCGGGTAAAATTACGAACCCAACTAAAACTTCGGGTAAAATTACGAACCCAACTAAAAGTCCGGGTAAAAAATACGAACCCAACTAAAAAGTCCGGGTAAAATTACGAACCCAACTAAAACTCCGGGTAAAATTACGAACCCAACTAAAACTCCGGGTAAAATTACGAACCCAAGTAAAACTCCGGGAAAAATTACGAACCCAAGTACAACTCCGGGTAAAATTACGAACGCAACTAAAACTCCGGGTAAAATTACGAACCCAACTAAAACTCCGGGTAAAATTACGAACCCAACTAAAATCCGGGTAAAATTACGAACCCAACTAAAAAGTCCGGGTAAAATTACGAACCCAACTAAAAAGTCCGGGTAAAATTCCGAACCCAACTAAAACTCCGGGTAAAATTACGAACCCAACTAAAACTCCGGGTAAAATTACGAACCCAACTAAAAGTCCGGGTAAAAAATACGAACCCAACTAAAAAGTCCGGGTAAAATTGCGAACCCAACTAAAACTCCGGGTAAAATTACGAACCCAACTAAAACTTCGGGTAAAAAATACGAACCCAACTAAAAAGTCCGGATAAAAAATACGAACCTAACTTAAGACTCCGGGTAAAATTACGAACCCAACTAAAAAGTCCGGGTAAAATTACGAACCCAACTAAAACTCCGGGTAAAATTACTAACTCAACTAAAACTCCGGGTAAAATTACGAACCCAACTAAAACTCCGGGTAAAATTACGAACCCAACTAAAAGTCCGGGTAAAAAATACGAACCCAACTAAAAAGTCCGGGTAAAATTACGAACCCAACTAAAACTCCGGGTAAAATTACGAACCCAACTAAAACTCCGGGTAAAATTACGAACCCAAGTAAAACTCCGGGTAAAATTACGAACCCAAGTAAAACTCCGGGTAAAATTACGAATCCAACTAAAACTCCGGGTAAAATTACGAACCCAACTAAAACTCCGGGTAAAATTCCGAACCCAACTAAAACTCCGGGTAAAATTACGAACCCAACTAAAACTCCGGGTAAAATTACGAACCCAACTAAAAGTCCGGGTAAAAAATACGAACCCAACTAAAAAGTCCGGGTAAAATTGCGAACCCAACTAAAACTCCGGGTAAAATTACGAACCCAACTAAAACTTCGGGTAAAAAATACGAACCCAACTAAAAAGTCCGGATAAAAAATACGAACCTAACTTAAGACTCCGGGTAAAATTACGAACCCAACTAAAAACTCCGGGTAAAATTACGAACCCAACTAAAACTCCGGGTAAAATTACCAACTCAACTAAAACTCCGGGTAAAATTACGAACCCAACTAAAACTCCGGGTAAAATTACGAACCCAACTAAAAGTCCGGGTAAAAAATACGAACCCAACTAAAAAGTCCGGGTAAAATTACGAACCCAACTAAAACTCCGGGTAAAATTACGAACCCAACTAAAACTCCGGGTAAAATTACGAACCCAAGTAAAACTCCGGGTAAAATTACGAACCCAAGTAAAACTCCGGGTAAAATTACGAATCCAACTAAAACTCCGGGTAAAATTACGAACCCAACTAAAACTCCGGGTAAAATTACGAACCCAACTAAAAGTCCGGGTAAAAATACGAACCCAACTAAAAAGTCCGGGTAACTCAAGACTCCGGGTAAAATTACGAACCCAACTAAAACTCCGGGTAAAATTACGAACCCAACTAAAAGTCCGGGTAAAAAATACGAACCTAACTTAAGACTCCGGGTAAAATTACGAACCCAACTAAAAAGTCCGGGTAAAATTACGAACCCAACTAAAAGTCCGGGTAAAAAATACGAACCCAACTAAAAAGTCCGGGTAAAATTACGAACCCAACTAAAACTCCGGGTAAAATTATGAACCCAACTAAAAGTCCGGGTAAAAAATTCGAACCCAACTAAAAAGTCCGGGTAAAATTACGAACCCAACTAAAACTCCGGGTAAAATTACGAACCCAACTAGAAAGTCCGGGTAAAATTACGAACCCAACTAAAATGTCCGGGTAAAATTACGAACCCAACTAAAAAGTCCGGGTAAAATTGCGAACCCAACTAAAAGTCCGGGTAAAATTACGAACCCAACTAAAAAGTCCGGGTAAAATTACGAACCCAACTAAAAAGTCCGGGTAAAATTCCGAACCCAACTAAAACTCCGGGTAAAATTACGAACCCAACTAAAACTCCGCGTAAAATTACGAACCCAACTAAAAGTCCGGGTAAAAAATACGAACCCAACTAAAAAGTCCGGGTAAAATTGCGAACCCAACTAAAACTCCGGGTAAAATTACGAACCCAACTAAAACTTCGGGTAAAAAATACGAACCCAACTAAAAAGTCCGGATAAAAAATACGAACCTAACTTAAGACTCCGGGTAAAATTACGAACCCAACTAAAAAGTCCGGGTAAAATTACGAACCCAACTAAAACTCCGGGTAAAATTACTAACTCAACTAAAACTCCGGGTAAAATTACGAACCCAACTAAAACTCCGGGTAAAATTACGAACCCAACTAAAAGTCCGGGTAAAAAATACGAACCCAACTATAAAGTCCGGGTAAAATTACGAACCCAACTAAAACTCCGGGTAAAATTACGAACCCAACTAAAACTCCGGGTAAAATTACGAACCCAAGTAAAACTCCGGGTAAAATTACGAACCCAAGTAAAACTCCGGGTAAAATTCCGAATCCAACTAAAACTCCGGGTAAAATTACGAACCCAACTAAAACTCCGGGTAAAATTACGAACCCAACTAAAAGTCCGGGTAAAAATACGAACCCAACTAAAAAGTCCGGGTAACTCAAGACTCCGGGTAAAATTACGAACCCAACTAAAACTCCGGGTAAAATTACGAACCCAAGTAAAACTCCGGGTAAAATTACGAACCCAAGTAAAACTCCGGGTAAAATTACGAATCCAACTAAAACTCCGGGTAAAATTACGAACCCAACTAAAACTCCGGGTAAAATTACGAACCCAACTAAAAGTCCGGGTAAAAAATACGAACCCAACTAAAAAGTCCGGGTAAAATTACGAACCCAACTAAACCTCCGGGTAAAATTACGAACCCAACTAAAACTCCGGGTAAAATTACGAACCCAACTAAAACTCCGGGTAAAATTACGAACCCAACTAAAAATTCCGGGTAAAGAATACGAACCCAACTAAAACTCCGACTAAAATTACGAACCCAACTAAAACTCCGGGTAAAAATACGAACCCAACTAAAACTCCGGGTAAAAATACGAACCCAACTAAAACTCCGGGTAAAAATACTAACCCAACTAAAAAGTCCGGGTAAAAAATACGAACCCAACTAAAACTCCGGGTAAAAAATACGAACCCAACTAAAAAGTCTGGGTAAAATTACGAACCCAACTAAAACTCCGGGTAAAATTACGAACCCAACTAAAACTCCGGGTAAAATTACGAACCCAAGTAAAACTCCGGGTAAAATTACGAACCCAAGTAAAACTCCGGGTAAAATTACGAACCCAACTAAAACTCCGGGTAAAATTACGAACCCAACTAAAAGTCCGGGTAAAAAATACGAACCCAACTAAAAAGTTCGGGTAAAATTACGAACCCAAGTAAAACTCCGGGTAAAATTACGAACCCAACTAAAACTCCGGGTAAAATTACGAACCCAACTAAAAAGTCCGGGTAAAATTACGAACCCAAATAAAAAGTCCGGGTAAAATTACGAACCCAACTAAAACTCCGGGTAAAATTAGCAACTCAACTAAAACTCCGGGTAAAATTACGAACCCAACTAAAACTCCGGGTAAAATTACGAACCCAACTAAAAGTCCGGGTAAAAAATACGAACCCAACTAAAAAGTCCGGGTAAAATTACGAACCCAACTAAACCTCCGGATAAAATTACGAACCCAACTAAAACTCCGGGTAAAATTACGAACCCAACTAAAACTCCGGGTAAAATTACGAACCCAACTAAAAAGTCCGGGTAAAGAATACGAACCCAACTAAAACTCCGGCTAAAATTACGAACCCAACTAAAACTCCGGGTAAAAATACGAACCCAACTAAAACTCCGGGTAAAATTACGAACCCAACTAAAACTCCGGGTAAAATTACGAACCCAACTAAAAGCCCGGGTAAAAAATACGAACCCAACTAAAAAGTCCGGGTAAAATTACGAACCCAACTAAAACTCCGGGTAAAATTACGAACCCAACTAAAACTCCGGGTAAAATTACGAACCCAAGTAAAACTCCGGGGAAAATTACGAACCCAAGTACAACTCCGGGTAAAATTACGAACGCAACTAAAACTCCGGGTAAAATTACGAACCCAACTAAAACTCCGGGTAAAATTACGAACCCAACTAAAAGTCCGGGTAAAATTACGAACCCAACTAAAAAGTCCGGGTAAAATTACGAACCCAACTAAAAAGTCCTGGTAAAATTCCGAACCCAACTAAAACTCGGGGTAAAATTACGAACCCAACTAAAACTCCGGGTAAAATTACGAACCCAACTAAAAGTCCGGGTAAAAAATACGAACCCAACTAAAAAGTCCGGGTAAAACTGCGAACCCAACTAAAACTCCGGGTAAAATTACGAACCCAACTAAAACTTCGGGTAAAAAATACGAACCCAACTAAAAAGTCCGGATAAAAAATACGAACCTAACTTAAGACTCCGGGTAAAATTACGAACCCAACTAAAAAGTCCGGGTAAAATTACGAACCCAACTAAAACTCCGGGTAAAATTACTAACTCAACTAAAACTCCGGGTAAAATTACGAACCCAACTAAAACTCCGGGTAAAATTACGTACCCAACTAAAAGTCCGGGTAAAAAATACGAACCCAACTAAAAAGTCCGGGTAAAATTACGAACCCAACTAAAACTCCGGGTAAAATTTCGAACCCAACTAAAACTCCGGGTAAAATTACGAACCCAAGTAAAACTCCGGGTAAAATTACGAACCCAAGTAAAACTCCGGGTAAAATTACGAATCCAACTAAAACTCCGGGTAAAATTACGAACCCAACTAAAACTCCGGGTAAAATTACGAACCCAAGTAAAACTCCGGGTAAAATTACGAACCCAAGTAAAACTCCGGGTAAAATTACGAATCCAACTAAAACTCCGGGTAAAATTACGAACCCAACTAAAACTCCGGGTAAAATTACGAACCCAACTAAAAGACCGGGTAAAAAATACGAACCCAACTAAAAAGTCCGGGTAAAATTACGAACCCAACTAAACCTCCGGGTAAAATTACGAACCCAACTAAAACTCCGGGTAAAATTACGAACCCAACTAAAACTCCGGGTAAAATTACGAACCCAACTAAAAAGTCCGGGTAAAGAATACGAACCCAACTAAAACTCCGGCTAAAATTACGAACCCAACTAAAACTCCGGGTAAAAATACGAACCCAACTAAAACTCCGGGTAAAAATACGAACCCAACTAAAACTCCGGGTAAAAATACTAACCCAACTAAAAAGTCCGGGTAAAAAATACGAACCCAACTAAAACTCCGGGTAAAAAATACGAACCCAACTAAAAGTCCGGGTAAAAAATACGAACCCAACTAAAAAGTCTGGGTAAAATTACGAACCCAACTAAAACTCCGGGTAAAATTACGAACCCAACTAAAACTCCGGGTAAAATTACGAACCCAAGTAAAACTCCGGGTAAAATTACGAACCCAAGTAAAACTCCGGGTAAAATTACGAACCCAACTAAAACTCCGGGTAAAATTACGAACCCAACTAAAAGTCCGGGTAAAAAATACGAACCCAACTAAAAAGTTCGGGTAAAATTACGAACCCAAGTAAAACTCCGGGTAAAATTACGAACCCAACTAAAACTCCGGGTAAAATTACGAACCCAACTAAAAAGTCCGGGTAAAATTACGAACCCAAATAAAAAGTCCAGGTAAAATTACGAACCCAACTAAAACTCCGGGTAAAATTAGCAACTCAACTAAAACTCCGGGTAAAATTACGAACCCAACTAAAACTCCGGGTAAAATTACGAACCCAACTAAAAGTCCGGGTAAAAAATACGAACCCAACTAAAAAGTCCGGGTAAAATTACGAACCCAACTAAACCTCCGGGTAAAATTACGAACCCAACTAAAACTCCGGGTAAAATTACGAACCCAACTAAAACTCCGGGTAAAATTACGAACCCAACTAAAAAGTCCGGGTAAAGAATACGAACCCAACTAAAACTCCGGCTAAAATTACGAACCCAACTAAAACTCCGGGTAAAAATACGAACCCAACTAAAACTCCGGGTAAAAATACGAACCCAACTAAAACTCCGGGTAAAAATACTAACCCAACTAAAAAGTCCGGGTAAAAAATACGAACCCAACTAAAACTCCGGGTAAAATTACGAACCCAACTAAAACTCCGGGTAAAAAATACGAACCCAACTAAAAAGTCCGGATAAAAAATACGAACCTAACTTAAGACTCCGGGTAAAATTACGAACCCAACTAAAAAGTCCGGGTAAAATTACGAACCCAACTAAAAAGTCCGGGTAAAATTACGAACCCAACTAAATCTCCGGGTAAAATTACGAACTCAACTAAAACTCCGGGTAAAATTGCGAACCCAACTAAAACTCCGGGTAAAATTACGAACCCAACTAAAAGTCCGGGTAAAAAATACGAACCCAACTAAAAAGTCCGGGTAAAATTACGAACCCAACTAAAACTCCGGGTAAAATTATGAACCCAACTAAAACTCCGGGTAAAATTACGAACCCAAGTAAAACTCCGGGAAAAATTACGAACCCAAGTACAACTCCGGGTAAAATTACGAACGCAACTAAAACTCCGGGTAAAATTACGAACCCAACTAAAACTCCGGGTAAAATTACGAACCCAACTAAAAGTCCGGGTAAAATTACGAACCCAACTAAAAAGTCCGGGTAAAATTACGAACCCAACTAAAAAGTCCGGATAAAATTCCGAACCCAACTAAAACTCCGGGTAAAATTACGAACCCAACTAAAACTCCGGGTAAAATTACGAACCCAACTAAAAGTCCGGGTAAAAAATACGAACCCAACTAAAAAGTTCGGGTAAAATTACGAACCCAAGTAAAACTCCGGGTAAAATTACGAACCCAACTAAAACTCCGGGTAAAATTACGAACCCAAGTAAAACTCCGGGTAAAATTACGAACCCAAGTAAAACTCCGGGTAAAATTACGAACCCAACTAAAACTCCGGGTAAAATTACGAACCCAACTAAAAGTCCGGGTAAAAAATACGAACCCAACTAAAAAGTTCGGGTAAAATTACGAACCCAAGTAAAACTCCGGGTAAAATTACGAACCCAACTAAAACTCCGGGTAAAATTACGAACCCAACTAAAAAGTCCGGGTAAAATTACGAACCCAAATAAAAAGTCCGGGTAAAATTACGAACCCAACTAAAACTCCGGGTAAAATTAGCAACTCAACTAAAACTCCGGGTAAAATTACGAACCCAACTAAAACTCCGGGTAAAATTACGAACCCAACTAAAAGTCCGGGTAAAAAATACGAACCCAACTAAAAAGTCCGGGTAAAATTACGAACCCAACTAAACCTCCGGGTAAAATTACGAACCCAACTAAAACTCCGGGTAAAATTACGAACCCAACTAAAACTCCGGGTAAAATTACGTACCCAACTAAAAAGTCCGGGTAAAGAATACGAACCCAACTAAAACTCCGGCTAAAATTACGAACCCAACTAAAACTCCGGGTAAAAATACGAACCCAACTAAAACTCCGGGTAAAAATACGAACCCAACTAAAACTCCGGGTAAAAATACTAACCCAACTAAAAAGTCCGGGTAAAAAATACGAACCCAACTAAAACTCCGGGTAAAATTACGAACCCAACTAAAACTCCGGGTAAAAAATACGAACCCAACTAAAAAGTCCGGATAAAAAATACGAACCTAACTTAAGACTCCGGGTAAAATTACGAACCCAACTAAAAAGTCCGGGTAAAATTACGAACCCAACTAAAAAGTCCGGGTAAAATTACGAACCCAACTAAATCTCCGGGTAAAATTACGAACTCAACTAAAACTCCGGGTAAAATTGCGAACCCAACTAAAACTCCGGGTAAAATTACGAACCCAACTAAAAGTCCGGGTAAAAAATACGAACCCAACTAAAAAGTCCGGGTAAAATTACGAACCCAACTAAAACTCCGGGTAAAATTACGAACCCAACTAAAACTCCGGGTAAAATTACGAACCCAAGTAAAACTCCGGGAAAAATTACGAACCCAAGTACAACTCCGGGTAAAATTACGAACGCAACTAAAACTCCGGGTAAAATTACGAACCCAACTAAAACTCCGGGTAAAATTACGAACCCAACTAAAAGTCCGGGTAAAATTACGAACCCAACTAAAAAGTCCGGGTAAAATTACGAACCCAACTAAAAAGTCCGGATAAAATTCCGAACCCAACTAAAACTCCGGGTAAAATTACGAACCCAACTAAAACTCCGGGTAAAATTACGAACCCAACTAAAAGTCCGGGTAAAAAATACGAACCCAACTAAAAAGTCCGGGTAAAATTGCGAACCCAACTAAAACTCCGGGTAAAATTACGAACCCAACTAAAACTTCGGGTAAAAAATACGAACCCAACTAAAAAGTCCGGATAAAAAATACGAACCTAACTTAAGACTCCGGGTAAAATTACGAACCCAACTAAAAGTCCGGGTAAAAATACGAACCCAACTAAAAAGTCCGGGTAACTCAAGACTCCGGGTAAAATTACGAACCCAACTAAAACTCCGGGTAAAATTACGAACCCAACTAAAACTCCGGGTAAAATTACTAACTCAACTAAAACTCCGGGTAAAATTACGAACCCAACTAAAACTCCGGGTAAAATTACGTACCCAACTAAAAGTCCGGGTAAAAAATACGAACCCAACTAAAAAGTCCGGGTAAAATTACGAACCCAACTAAAACTCCGGGTAAAATTTCGAACCCAACTAAAACTCCGGGTAAAATTACGAACCCAAGTAAAACTCCGGGTAAAATTACCAACCCAAGTAAAACTCCGGGTAAAATTACGAATCCAACTAAAACTCCGGGTAAAATTACGAACCCAACTAAAACTCCGGGTAAAATTACGAACCCAACTAAAAGTCCGGGTAAAAATACGAACCCAACTAAAAAGTCCGGGTAACTCAAGACTCCGGGTAAAATTACGAACCCAACTAAAACTCCGGGTAAAATTACGAACCCAAGTAAAACTCCGGGTAAAATTACGAACCCAAGTAAAACTCCGGGTAAAATTACGAATCCAACTAAAACTCCGGGTAAAATTACGAACCCAACTAAAACTCCGGGTAAAATTACGAACCCAACTAAAAGTCCGGGTAAAAAATACGAACCCAACTAAAAAGTCCGGGTAAAATTACAAACCCAACTAAACCTCCGGGTAAAATTACGAACCCAACTAAAACTCCGGGTAAAATTACGAACCCAACTAAAACTCCGGGTAAAATTACGAACCCAACTAAAAAGTCCGGGTAAAGAATACGAACCCAACTAAAACTCCGGCTAAAATTACGAACCCAACTAAAACTCCGGGTAAAAATACGAACCCAACTAAAACTCCGGGTAAAAATACGAACCCAACTAAAACTCCGGGTAAAAATACTAACCCAACTAAAAAGTCCGGGTAAAAAATACGAACCCAACTAAAACTCCGGGTAAAAAATACGAACCCAACTAAAAGTCCGGGTAAAAGATACGAACCCAACTAAAAAGTCTGGGTAAAATTACGAACCCAACTAAAACTCCGGGTAAAATTACGAACCCAACTAAAACTCCGGTTAAAATTACGAACCCAAGTAAAACTCCGGGTAAAATTACGAACCCAAGTAAAACTCCGGGTAAAATTACGAACCCAACTAAAACTCCGGGTAAAATTACGAACCCAACTAAAAGTCCGGGTAAAAAATACGAACCCAACTAAAAAGTTCGGGTAAAATTACGAACCCAAGTAAAACTCCGGGTAAAATTACGAACCCAACTAAAACTCCGGGTAAAATTACGAACCCAACTAAAAAGTCCGGGTAAGATTACGAACCCAAATAAAAAGTCCGGGTAAAATTACGAACCCAACTAAAACTCCGGGTAAAATTAGCAACTCAACTAAAACTCCGGGTAAAATTACGAACCCAACTAAAACTCCGGGTAAAATTACGAACCCAACTAAAAGTCCGGGTAAAAAATACGAACCCAACTAAAAAGTCCGGGTAAAATTACGAACCCAACTAAACCTCCGGGTAAAATTACGAACCCAACTAAAACTCCGGGTAAAATTACGAACCCAACTAAAACTCCGGGTAAAATTACGAACCCAACTAAAAAGTCCGGGTAAAGAATACGAACCCAACTAAAACTCCGGCTAAAATTACGAACCCAACTAAAACTCCGGGTAAAAATACGAACCCAACTAAAACTCCGGGTAAAAATACGAACCCAACTAAAACTCCGGGTAAAAATACTAACCCAACTAAAAAGTCCGGGTAAAAAATACGAACCCAACTAAAACTCCGGGTAAAATTACGAACCCAACTAAAACTCCGGGTAAAAAATACGAACCCAACTAAAAAGTCCGGATAAAAAATACGAACCTAACTTAAGGCTCCGGGTAAAATTACGAACCCAACTAAAAAGTCCGGGTAAAATTACGAACCCAACTAAAAAGTCCGGGTAAAAAATACGAACCCAACTAAAAAGTCCGGGTAAAATTACGAACCCAACTAAAACTCCGGGTAAAATTACGAACCCAACTAAAACTCCGGGTAAAATTACGAACCCAAGTAAAACTCCGGGAAAAATTACGAACCCAAGTACAACTCCGGGTAAAATTACGAACGCAACTAAAACTCCGGGTAAAATTACGAACCCAACTAAAACTCCGGGTAAAATTACGAACCCAACTAAAAGTCCGGGTAAAATTACGAACCCAACTAAAAAGTCCGGGTAAAATTACGAACCCAACTAAAAAGTCCGGATAAAATTCCGAACCCAACTAAAACTCCGGGTAAAATTACGAACCCAACTAAAACTCCGGGTAAAATTACGAACCCAACTAAAAGTCCGGGTAAAAAATACGAACCCAACTAAAAAGTCCGGGTAAAATTGCGAACTCAACTAAAACTCCGGGTAAAATTACGAACCCAACTAAAACTTCGGGTAAAAAATACGAACCCAACTAAAAAGTCCGGATAAAAAATACGAACCTAACTTAAGACTCCGGGTAAAATTACGAACCCAACTAAAAGTCCGGGTAAAAATACGAACCCAACTAAAAAGTCCGGGTAACTCAAGACTCCGGGTAAAATTACGAACCCAACTAAAACTCCGGGTAAAATTACGAACCCAAGTAAAACTCCGGGTAAAATTACGAACCCAAGTAAAACTCCGGGTAAAATTACGAATCCAACTAAAACTCCGGGTAAAATTACGAACCCAACTAAAAGTCCGGGTAAAAAATACGAACCCAACTAAAAAGTCCGGGTAAAATTACGAACCCAACTAAACCTCCGGGTAAAATTACGAACCCAACTAAAACTCCGGGTAAAATTACGAACCCAACTAAAACTCCGGGTAAAATTACGAACCCAACTAAAAAGTCCGGGTAAAGAATACGAACCCAACTAAAACTCCGGCTAAAATTACGAACCCAACTAAAACTCCGGGTAAAAATACGAACCCAACTAAAACTCCGGGTAAAAATACGAACCCAACTAAAACTCCGGGTAAAAATACTAACCCAACTAAAAAGTCCGGGTAAAAAATACGAACCCAACTAAAACTCCGGGTAAAAAATACGAACCCAACTAAAAGTCCGGGTAAAAAATACGAACCCAACTAAAAAGTCTGGGTAAAATTACGAACCCAACTAAAACTCCGGGTAAAATTACGAACCCAACTAAAACTCCGGGTAAAATTACGAACCCAAGTAAAACTCCGGGTAAAATTACGAACCCAAGTAAAACTCCGGGTAAAATTACGAACCCAACTAAAACTCCGGGTAAAATTACGAACCCAACTAAAAGTCCGGGTAAAAAATACGAACCCAACTAAAAAGTTCGGGTAAAATTACGAACCCAAGTAAAACTCCGGGTAAAATTACGAACCCAACTAAAACTCCGGGTAAAATTACGAACCCAACTAAAAAGTCCGGGTAAAATTACGAACCCAAATAAAAAGTCCGGGTAAAATTACGAACCCAACTAAAACTCCGGGTAAAATTAGCAACTCAACTAAAACTCCGGGTAAAATTACGAACCCAACTAAAACTCCGGGTAAAATTACGAACCCAACTAAAAGTCCGGGTAAAAAATACGAACCCAACTAAAAAGTCCGGGTAAAATTACGAACCCAACTAAACCTCCGGGTAAAATTACGAACCCAACTAAAACTCCGGGTAAAATTACGAACCCAACTAAAACTCCGGGTAAAATTACGAACCCAACTAAAAAGTCCGGGTAAAGAATACGAACCCAACTAAAACTCCGGCTAAAATTACGAACCCAACTAAAACTCCGGGTAAAAATACGAACCCAACTAAAACTCCGGGTAAAAATACGAACCCAACTAAAACTCCGGGTAAAAATACTAACCCAACTAAAAAGTCCGGGTAAAAAATACGAACCCAACTAAAACTCCGGGTAAAATTACGTACCCAACTAAAACTCCGGGTAAAAAATACGAACCCAACTAAAAAGTCCGGATAAAAAATACGAACCTAACTTAAGACTCCGGGTAAAATTACGAACCCAACTAAAAAGTCCGGGTAAAATTACGAACCCAACTAAAAAGTCCGGGTAAAATTACGAACCCAACTAAATCTCCGGGTAAAATTACGAACTCAACTAAAACTCCGGGTAAAATTGCGAACCCAACTAAAACTCCGGGTAAAATTACGAACCCAACTAAAAGTCCGGGTAAAAAATACGAACCCAACTAAAAAGTCCGGGTAAAATTACGAACCCAACTAAAACTCCGGGTAAAATTACGAACCCAACTAAAACTCCGGGTAAAATTACGAACCCAAGTAAAACTCCGGGAAAAATTACGAACCCAAGTACAACTCCGGGTAAAATTACGAACGCAACTAAAACTCCGGGTAAAATTACGAACCCAACTAAAACTCCGGGTAAAATTACGAACCCAACTAAAAGTCCGGGTAAAATTACGAACCCAACTAAAAAGTCCGGGTAAAATTACGAACCCAACTAAAAAGTCCGGATAAAATTCCGAACCCAACTAAAACTCCGGGTAAAATTACGAACCCAACTAAAACTCCGGGTAAAATTACGAACCCAACTAAAAGTCCGGGTAAAAAATACGAACCCAACTAAAAAGTCCGGGTAAAATTGCGAACCCAACTAAAACTCCGGGTAAAATTACGAACCCAACTAAAACTTCGGGTAAAAAATACGAACCCAACTAAAAAGTCCGGATAAAAAATACGAACCTAACTTAAGACTCCGGGTAAAATTACGAACCCAACTAAAAAGTCCGGGTAAAATTACGAACCCAACTAAAACTCCGGGTAAAATTACTAACTCAACTAAAACTCCTGGTAAAATTACGAACCCAACTAAAACTCCGGGTAAAATTACGAACCCAACTAAAAGTCCGGGTAAAAAATACGAACCCAACTAAAAAATCCGGGTAAAATTACGAACCCAACTAAAACTCCGGGTAAAATTACGAACCCAACTAAAACTCCGGGTAAAATTACGAACCCAAGTAAAACTCCGGGTAAAATTACGAACCCAAGTAAAACTCCGGGTAAAATTACGAATCCAACTAAAACTCCGGGTAAAATTACGAACCCAACTAAAACTCCGGGTAAAATTACGAACCCAACTAAAAGTCCGGGTAAAAATACGAACCCAACTAAAAAGTCCGGGTAACTCAAGACTCCGGGTAAAATTACGAACCCAACTAAAACTCCGGGTAAAATTACGAACCCAACTAAAACTCCGGGTAAAATTACGAACCCAACTAAAAGTCCGGGTAAAAAATACGAACCCAACTAAAAAGTCCGGGTAAAATTACGAACCCAACTAAAACTCCGGGTAAAATTATGAACCCAACTAAAAGTCCGGGTAAAAAATTCGAACCCAACTAAAAAGTCCGGGTAAAATTACGAACCCAACTAAAACTCCGGGTAAAATTACGAACCCAACTAGAAAGTCCGGGTAAAATTACGAACCCAACTAAAAAGTCCGGGTAAAATTACGAACCCAACTAAAAAGTCCGGGTAAAATTGCGAACCCAACTAACCCTCCGGGTAAAATTACGATCCCAACTAAAAGTCCGGGTAAAAAATACGAACCCAACTAAAAAGTCCGGGTAAAATTACGAACCCAACTAAAACCCCGGGTAAAATTACGAACCCAACTAAAACTCCGGGTAAAATTACGAACCCAAGTAAAACTCCGGGTAAAATTACGAACCCAAGTAAAACTCCGTGTAAAATTACGAACCCAACTAAAACTCCGGGTAAAATTACGAACCTAACTAAAACTCCGGGTAAAATTACGAACCCAACTAAAAGTCCGCGTAAAAAATACGAACCCAACTAAAAAGTTCGGGTAAAATTACGAACCCAAGTAAAACTCCGGGGAAAATTACGAACCCAACTAAAATTCCGGGTAAAATTACGAACCCAACTAAAAAGTCCGGGTAAAATTACGAACCCAAATAAAAAGTCCGGTTAAAATTGCGAACCCAACTAACCCTCCGGGTAAAATTACGATCACAACTAAAAGTCCGGGTAAAAAATACGAACCCAACTAAAAAGTCCGGGTAAAATTACGAACCCAACTAAAACTCCGGGTAAAATTACGAACCCAACTAAAACTCCGGGTAAAATTACGAACCCAAGTAAAACTCCGGGTAAAATTACGAACCCAAGTAAAACTCCGGGTAAAATTACGAACCCAACTAAAACTCCGGGTAAAATTACGAACCCAACTAAAACTCCGGGTAAAATTACGAACCCAACTAAAAGTCCGGGTAAAAAATACGAACCCAACTAAAAAGTTCGGGTAAAATTACGAACCCAAGTAAAACTCCGGGTAAAATTACGAACCCAACTAAAACTCCGGGTAAAATTACGAACCCAACTAAAAAGTCCGGGTAAAATTACGAACCCAAATAAAAAGTCCGGGTAAAATTACGAACCCAACTAAAACTCCGGGTAAAATTACCAACTCAACTAAAACTCCGGGTAAAATTACGAACCCAACTAAAACTCCGGGTAAAATTACGATCCCAACTAAAAGTCCGGGTAAAAAATACGAACCCAACTAAAAAGTCCGGGTAAAATTACGAACCCAACTAAACCTCCGGGTAAAATTACGAACCCAACTAGAACTCCGGGTAAAATTACGAACCCAACTAAAACTCCGGGTAAAATTACGAACCCAACTAAAAAGTCCGGGTAAAGAATACGAACCCAACTAAAACTCCGGCTAAAATTACGAACCCAACTAAAACTCAGGGTAAAAATACGAACCCAACTAAAACTCCGGGTAAAAATACGAACCCAACTAAAACTCCGGGTAAAAATACTAACCCAACTAAAAAGTCCGGGTAAAAAATACGAACCCAACTAAAACTCCGGGTAAAATTACGAACCCAACTAAAACTCCGGGTAAAAAATACGAACCCAACTAAAAAGTCCGGATAAAAAATACGAACCTAACTTAAGACTCCGGGTAAAATTACGAACCCAACTAAAAAGCCCGGGTAAAATTACGAACCCAACTAAAAAGTCCGGATAGAATTCCGAACCCAACTAAAACTCCGGGTAAAATTACGAACCCAACTAAAACTCCGGGTAAAATTACGAACCCAACTAAAAGTCCGGGTAAAAAATACGAACCCAACTAAAAAGTCCGGGTAAAATTGCGAACCCAACTAAAACTCCGGGTAAAATTACGAACCCAACTAAAACTTCGGGTAAAAAATACGAACCCAACTAAAAAGTCCGGATAAAAAATACGAACCTAACTTAAGACTCCGGGTAAAATTACGAACCCAACTAAAAGTCCGGGTAAAAATACGAACCCAACTAAAAAGTCCGGGTAACTCAAGACTCCGGGTAAAATTACGAACCCAACTAAAACTCCGGGTAAAATGACGAACCCAACTAAAACTCCGGGTAAAATTACTAACTCAACTAAAACTCCGGGTAAAATTACGAACCCAACTAAAACTCCGGGTAAAATTACGTACCCAACTAAGAGTCCGGGTAAAAAATACGAACCCAACTAAAAAGTCCGGGTAAAATTACGAACCCAACTAAAACTCCGGGTAAAATTACGAACCCAAGTAAAACTCCGGGTAAAATTACGAACCCAAGTAAAACTCCGGGTAAAATTACGAATCCAACTAAAACTCCGGGTAAAATTACGAACCCAACTAAAACTCCGGGTAAAATTACGAACCCAACTGAAAGTCCGGGTAAAAATACGAACCCAACTAAAAAGTCCGGGTAACTCAAGACTCCGGGTAAAATTACGAACTCAACTAAAACTCCGGGTAAAATTACGAACCCAAGTAAAACTCCGGGTAAAATTACGAACCCAAGTAAAACTCCGGGTAA
This sequence comes from Melinopterus prodromus, assembly GCA_964023965.1. NCBI lineage: Eukaryota > Metazoa > Arthropoda > Insecta > Coleoptera > Scarabaeidae > Melinopterus > Melinopterus prodromus. The sequence continues at coordinate 49,098 of CAXIES010000283.1, forward strand.
AATTACGAATCCAACTAAAACTCCGGGTAAAATTACGATCCCAACTAAAACTCCGGGTAAAATTACGAACCCAACTAAAAGTCCGGGTAAAAAATACGAACCCAACTAAAAAGTCCGGGTAAAATTACGAACCCAACTAAACCTCCGGGTAAAATTACGAACCCAACTAAAACTCCGGGTAAAATTACGAACCCAACTAAAACTCCGGGTAAAATTACGAACCCAACTAAAAAGTCCGGGTAAAGAATACGAACCCAACTAAAACTCCGGCTAAAATTACGAACCCAACTAAAACTCCGGGTAAAAATACGAACCCAACTAAAACTCCGGGTAAAAATACGAACCCAACTAAAACTCCGGGTAAAAATACTAACCCAACTAAAAAGTCCGGGTAAAAAATACGAACCCAACTAAAACTCCGGGTAAAAAATACGAACCCAACTAAAAGTCCGGGTAAAAAATACGAACCCAACTAAAAAGTCTGGGTAAAATTACGAACCCAACTAAAACTCCGGGTAAAATTACGAACCCAACTAAAACTCCGGGTAAAATTACGAACCCAAGTAAAACTCCGGGTAAAATTACGAACCCAAGTAAAACTCCGGGTAAAATTACGAACCCAACTAAAACTCCGGGTAAAATTACGAACCCAACTAAAAGTCCGGGTAAAAAATACGAACCCAACTAAAAAGTTCGGGTAAAATTACGAACCCAAGTAAAACTCCGGGTAAAATTACGAACCCAACTAAAACTCCGGGTAAAATTACGAACCCAACTAAAAAGTCCGGGTAAAATTACGAACCCAAATAAAAAGTCCGGGTAAAATTACGAACCCAACTAAAACTCCGGGTAAAATTAGCAACTCAACTAAAACTCCGGGTAAAATTAGGAACCCAACTAAAACTCCGGGTAAAATTACGAACCCAACTAAAAGTCCGGGTAAAAAATACGAACCCAACTAAAAAGTCCGGGTAAAATTACGAACCCAACTAAACCTCCGGGTAAAATTACGAACCCAACTAAAACTCCGGGTAAAATTACGAACCCAACTAAAACTCCGGGTAAAATTACGAACCCAACTAAAAAGTCCGGGTAAAGAATACGAACCCAACTAAAACTCCGGCTAAAATTACGAACCCAACTAAAACTCCGAGTAAAAATACGAACCCAACTAAAACTCCGGGTAAAAATACGAACCCAACTAAAACTCCGGGTAAAAATACTAACCCAACTAAAAAGTCCGGGTAAAAAATACGAACCCAACTAAAACTCCGGGTAAAATTACGAACCCAACTAAAACTCCGGGTAAAAAATACGAACCCAACTAAAAAGTCCGGATAAAAAATACGAACCTAACTTAAGACTCCGGGTAAAATTACGAACCCAACTAAAAAGTCCGGGTAAAATTACGAACCCAACTAAAAAGTCCGGGTAAAATTACGAACCCAACTAAATCTCCGGGTAAAATTACGAACTCAACTAAAACTCCGGGTAAAATTGCGAACCCAACTAAAACTCCGGGTAAAATTACGAACCCAACTAAAAGTCCGGGTAAAAAATACGAACCGAAACTAAAAAGTCCGGGTAAAATTACGAACCCAACTAAAACTCCGGGTAAAATTACGAACCCAACTAAAACTCCGGGTAAAATTACGAACCCAAGTAAAACTCCGGGAAAAATTACGAACCCAAGTACAACTCCGGGTAAAATTACGAACGCAACTAAAACTCCGGGTAAAATTACGAACCCAACTAAAACTCCGGGTAAAATTACGAACCCAACTAAAAGTCCGGGTAAAATTACGAACCCAACTAAAAAGTCCGGGTAAAATTACGAACCCAACTAAAAAGTCCGGATAAAATTCCGAACCCAACTAAAACTCCGGGTAAAATTACGAACCCAACTAAAACTCCGGGTAAAATTACGAACCCAACTAAAAGTCCGGGTAAAAAATACGAACCCAACTAAAAAGTCCGGGTAAAATTGCGAACCCAACTAAAACTCCGGGTAAAATTACGAACCCAACTAAAACTTCGGGTAAAAAATACGAACCCAACTAAAAAGTCCGGATAAAAAATACGAACCTAACTTAAGACTCCGGGTAAAATTACGAACCCAACTAAAAGTCCGGGTAAAAATACGAACCCAACTAAAAAGTCCGGGTAACTCAAGACTCCGGGTAAAATTACGAACCCAACTAAAACTCCGGGTAAAATTACGAACCCAAGTAAAACTCCGGGTAAAATTACGAACCCAAGTAAAACTCCGGGTAAAATTACGAATCCAACTAAAACTCCGGGTAAAATTACGAACCCAACTAAAACTCCGGGTAAAATTACGAACCCAACTAAAAGTCCGGGTAAAAAATACGAACCCAACTAAAAAGTCCGGGTAAAATTACGAACCCAACTAAACCTCCGGGTAAAATTACGAACCCAACTAAAACTCCGGGTAAAATTACGAACCCAACTAAAACTCCGGGTAAAATTACGAACCCAACTAAAAAGTCCGGGTAAAGAATACGAACCCAACTAAAACTCCGGCTAAAATTACGAACCCAACTAAAACTCCGGGTAAAAATACGAACCCAACTAAAACTCCGGGTAAAAATACGAACCCAACTAAAACTCCGGGTAAAAATACTAACCCAACTAAAAAGTCCGGGTAAAAAATACGAACCCAACTAAAACTCCGGGTAAAAAATACGAACCCAACTAAAAGTCCGGGTAAAAAATACGAACCCAACTAAAAAGTCTGGGTAAAATTACGAACCCAACTAAAACTCCGGGTAAAATTACGAACCCAACTAAAACTCCGGGTAAAATTACGAACCCAAGTAAAACTCCGGGTAAAATTACGAACCCAAGTAAAACTCCGGGTAAAATTACGAACCCAACTAAAACTCCGGGTAAAATTACGAACCCAACTAAAAGTCCGGGTAAAAAATACGAACCCAACTAAAAAGTTCGGGTAAAATTACGAACCCAAGTAAAACTCCGGGTAAAATTACGAACCCAACTAAAACTCCGGGTAAAATTACGAACCCAACTAAAAAGTCCGGGTAAAATTACGAACCCAAATAAAAAGTCCGGGTAAAATTACGAACCCAACTAAAACTCCGGGTAAAATTAGCAACTCAACTTAAACTCCGGGTAAAATTACGAACCCAACTAAAACTCCGGGTAAAATTACGAACCCAACTAAAAGTCCGGGTAAAAAATACGAACCCAACTTAAAAGTCCGGGTAAAATTACGAACCCAACTAAACCTCCGGGTAAAATTACGAACCCAACTAAAACTCCGGGTAAAATTACGAACCCAACTAAAACTCCGGGTAAAATTACAAACCCAACTAAAAAGTCCGGGTAAAGAATACGAACCCAACTAAAACTCCGGCTAAAATTACGAACCCAACTAAAACTCCGGGTAAAAATACGAACCCAACTAAAACTCCGGGTAAAAATACGAACCCAACTAAAACTCCGGGTAAAAATACTAACCCAACTAAAAAGTCCGGGTAAAAAATACGAACCCAACTAAAACTCCGGGTAAAATTACGAACCCAACTAAAACTCCGGGTAAAAAATACGAACCCAACTAAAAAGTCCGGATAAAAAATACGAACCTAACTTAAGACTCCGGGTAAAATTACGAACCCAACTAAAAAGTCCGGGTAAAATTACGAACCCAACTAAAAAGTCCGGGTAAAATTACGAACCCAACTAAATCTCCGGGTAAAATTACGAACTCAACTAAAACTCCGGGTAAAATTGCGAACCCAACTAAAACTCCGGGTAAAATTACGAACCCAACTAAAAGTCCGGGTAAAAAATACGAACCCAACTAAAAAGTCCGGGTAAAATTACGAACCCAACTAAAACTCCGGGTAAAATTACGAACCCAACTAAAACTCCGGGTAAAATTACGAACCCAAGTAAAACTCCGGGAAAAATTACGAACCCAAGTACAACTCCGGGTAAAATTACGAACGCAACTAAAACTCCGGGTAAAATTACGAACCCAACTAAAACTCCGGGTAAAATTACGAACCCAACTAAAAGTCCGGGTAAAATTACGAACCCAACTAAAAAGTCCGGGTAAAATTACGAACCCAACTAAAAAGTCCGGATAAAATTCCGAACCCAACTAAAACTCCGGGTAAAATTACGAACCCAACTAAAACTCCGGGTAAAATTACGAACCCAACTAAAAGTCCGGGTAAAAAATACGAACCCAACTAAAAAGTCCGGGTAAAATTGCGAACCCAACTAAAACTCCGGGTAAAATTACGAACCCAACTAAAACTTCGGGTAAAAAATACGAACCCAACTAAAAAGTCCGGATAAAAAATACGAACCTAACTTAAGACTCCGGGTAAAATTACGAACCCAACTAAAAAGTCCGGGTAAAATTACGAACCCAACTAAAACTCCGGGTAAAATTACTAACTCAACTAAAACTCCGGGTAAAATTACGAACCCAACTAAAACTCCGGGTAAAATTACGAACCCAACTAAAAGTCCGGGTAAAAAATACGAACCCAACTAAAAAGTCCGGGTAAAATTACGAACCCAACTAAAACTCCGGGTAAAATTACGAACCCAACTAAAACTCCGGGTAAAATTACGAACCCAAGTAAAACTCCGGGTAAAATTACGAACCCAAGTAAAACTCCGGGTAAAATTACGAATCCAACTAAAACTCCGGGTAAAATTACGAACCCAACTAAAACTCCGGGTAAAATTACGAACCCAACTAAAAGTCCGGGTAAAAATACGAACCCAACTAAAAAGTCCGGGTAACTCAAGACTCCGGGTAAAATTACGAACCCAACTAAAACTCCGGGTAAAATTTCGAACCCAACTAAAACTCCGGGTAAAATTACGAACCCAACTAAAAGTCCGGGTAAAAAATACGAACCCAACTAAAAAGTCCGGGTAAAATTACGAACCCAACTAAAACTCCGGGTAAAATTATGAACCCAACTAAAAGTCCGGGTAAAAAATTCGAACCCAACTAAAAAGTCCGGGTAAAATTACGAACCCAACTAAAACTCCGGGTAAAATTACGAACCCAACTAGAAAGTCCGGGTAAAATTACGAACCCAACTAAAAAGTCCGGGTAAAATTACGAACCCAACTAAAAAGTCCGGGTAAAATTGCGAACCCAACTAACCCTTCGGGTAAAATTACGATCCCAACTAAAAGTCCGGGTAAAAAATACGAACCCAACTAAAAAGTCCGGGTAAAATTACGAACCCAACTAAAACCCCGGGTAAAATTACGAACCCAACTAAAACTCCGGGTAAAATTACGAACCCAAGTAAAACTCCGGGTAAAATTACGAACCCAAGTAAAACTCCGTGTAAAATTACGAACCCAACTAAAACTCCGGGTAAAATTACGAACCCAACTAGAAAGTCCGGGTAAAATTACGAACCCAACTAAAAAGTCCGGGTAAAATTACGAACCCAACTAAAAAGTCCGGTTAAAATTGCGAACCCAACTAACCCTTCGGGTAAAATTACGATCCCAACTAAAAGTCCGGGTAAAAAATACGAACCCAACTAAAAAGTTCGGGTAAAATTACGAACCCAAGTAAAACTCCGGGGAAAATTACGAACCCAACTAAAATTCCGGGTAAAATTACGAACCCAACTAAAAAGTCCGGGTAAAATTACGAACCCAAATAAAAAGTCCGGGTAAAATTGCGAACCCAACTAACCCTCCGGGTAAAATTACGATCCCAACTAAAAGTCCGGGTAAAAAATACGAACCCAACTAAAAAGTCCGGGTAAAATTACGAACCCAACTAAAACTCCGGGTAAAATTACGAACCCAACTAAAACTCCGGGTAAAATTACGAACCCAAGTAAAACTCCGGGTAAAATTACGAACCCAACTAAAACTCCGGGTAAAATTACGAACCCAACTAAAAAGTCCGGGTAAAATTACGAACCCAAATAAAAAGTCCGGGTAAAATTACGAACCCAACTAAAACTCCGGGTAAAATTACCAACTCAACTAAAACTCCGGGTAAAATTACGAACCCAACTAAAACTCCGGGTAAAATTACGATCCCAACTAAAAGTCCGGGTAAAAAATACGAACCCAACTAAAAAGTCCGGTAAAATTACGAACCCAACTAAACCTCCGGGTAAAATTACGAACCCAACTAAAACTCCGGGTAAAATTACGAACCCAACTAAAACTCCGGGTAAAATTACGAACCCAACTAAAAAGTCCGGGTAAAGAATACGAACCCAACTAAAACTCCGGCTAAAATTACGAACCCAACTAAAACTCCGGGTAAAAATACGAACCCAACTAAAACTCCGGGTAAAAATACGAACCCAACTAAAACTCCGGGTAAAAATACTAACCCAACTAAAAAGTCCGGGTAAAAAATACGAACCCAACTAAAACTCCGGGTAAAATTACGAACCCAACTAAAACTCCGGGTAAAAAATACGAACCCAACTAAAAAGTCCGGATAAAAAATACGAACCTAACTTAAGACTCCGGGTAAAATTACGAACCCAACTAAAAAGCCCGGGTAAAATTACGAACCCAACTAAAAAGTCCGGGTAAAATTACGAACCCAACTAAAACTCCGGGTAAAATTACGAACTCAACTAAAACTCCGGTAAAATTACGAACCCAACTAAAACTCCGGGTAAAATTACGAACCCAACTAAAAGTCCGGGTAAAAAATACGAACCCAACTAAAAAGTCCGGGTAAAATTACGAACCCAACTAAAACTCCGGGTAAAATTACGAACCCAACTAAAACTCCGGGTAAAATTACGAACCCAAGTAAAACTCCGGGAAAAATTACGAACCCAAGTACAACTCCGGGTAAAATTACGAACGCAACTAAAACTCCGGGTAAAATTACGAACCCAACTAAAACTCCGGGTAAAATTACGAACCCAACTAAAAGTCCGGGTAAAATTACGAACCCAACTAAAAAGTCCGGGTAAAATTACGAACCCAACTAAAAAGTCCGGGTAAAATTCCGAACCCAACTAAAACTCCGGGTAAATAATAATAATAATATAATAATAATAATATCCATTTATTGCCCAACAGAGAGACTCCACTTACAAGGCAATGTATATAAATTGTAAAAACACATTTAAAAGAATTTAAGAGTATGAATATACCTACAACTAAGAACACTAAAAAACTAACCATATACACTCATAACAAACCATACTAGGTAAAGAAATATGACATTTCCAACAAATGAACAAGACGAAGTAAATACAAAGCTGATCTAACCTAAAAAAACATTTCACGGTACTGGTCGCCATTAGCGTTACGGCACATTGCAAAAACAGGAGCGACACTTAAAACATTGGTGCGCATTCGCGGAAGGTAGAAGATATTCCGCGCACGTGAACCGGTACGTGGCACCAAAAAAGACACTCGCGAGAGTAAGTAAATGCTGTCAATTTTATTCTCGATCAGGTTCCACAAGAACCGCACGCCACACCTCTCCCGCCGCACAGATAAGGACGCCACATCATGTCGCACTAACAAAGACGCATAGTCATGTCCACGCTCCGGGTAAACAGCATCCACACGGTAGGACAGGCATTTTAGAAAACGTCGCTGCACTCGCTCCACATTTAACTGATGGGTCACATAATGCGGGGACCAAACAATCGACGCATATTCCAGGATAGAGGCCACAAAAGCAAAGTAGAGTCCTGACTACACTGACTTCACGAAACTCCTTCGTTGATCTAAGGACAAATCCCAACATTCTATTTGCTTTACTGCACATCTCATCTATGTGGGGGACAAATGTTAGTCGCGAATCAAAAAGTACTCCCAGGTCCCTCACACGTGCTGAGGTTGGGAGCAGAGCACCAGACAAAGAGTACGTAGACGGCAAGGCTGGGATAAGTTTTCGCGTGTAGGTGACGCACACACACTTCTGAACGTTTATGATCAACTTATTTCTTACGCACCAGTCCTCAACGATGTTGATGTTACTCTGAAGTAGCTGAATATCCCGGTGGTCACTGATGGATGCGTACAACTTCAGGTCATCAGCGTACGCGAGTGCAGGGCAAGTTAGACTCTCCAACAAATCATCCAAAAATAGATTGAACATCAAGGGACCAAGGTTGGAGCCCTGAGGCACGCCGGAAGTAGCAGCAAAACGACGCGATGAAAATCCATTGTAAAAGACGTAACCTGATCTACTATCCAAATAGGAGTGAAGAAGCCTCAGGAGAGTTAAGCTGCAACCAAAGTCACTGAGCTTACGAATCAAGACTCCATGATCAATCACGTCGAACGCATGAGAAAAATCGGTATAAATGACATCAGCTCTACCGCCGCCATCCAGAACCTCGGCAAGATATTGCGATATAGACGCCAAATTCGTGAGCGTCGATCTGCAGGAAACAAATCCGTGTTGGGAAGGGGAGATATAAAGTCGCGTGTTAAAACTAATCGTGTTGTACAATACCCTTTCGAATATCTTCGAGAAGTTCGATAGAATGGCTATAGGGCGATAATTCTTCACTTGAGCCTTGTCCCCCTTCTTAAAAACTGGCACAATTCTTGCAGTTTTCCAAAGGTTAGGGAATGTTGATGATCTGATTGCCAGGTTTATAATGATCGCAAGCGGCTCAGCCAATACATGCCTGGTATCACGTACCAAGAAGGAAGGGATAAGGTCATCGCCAGCTGTCTTCTTGTTGGGAAGTGCTCTCATCAATTCCACCACCTCAGGTGCGCTGACTATATTCTGCGAAAATGCGGGTCGAAACGTATTACTGTCATAGAATATCTCAGATGGACGGGAATAAATCGCAGAAAAATGATGTGCGAACGCATTTACTACGTCTTGAGGAATCTCAAAGCATTCATCACCATCATACATAGTTCCAGGTATCCGTGAACTACCACTTTTAAGTCTGACGAACTTCCACAAACCGGCAGGGTCCGATCCAATCTTACTCTCCACATCCCGAAGAAATCCAGAATACGCTGCGGTCGACTGACTTTTGACCAAGGCACGGACTCTTCTAAACTCCCGAAGATAACAGAAATTCCCGGTGGCTAGATGCCTTCGGCGGTAGTATTGCTTGGTCCTTATATTTCTGATCATCTCCGCCGTATACCAATAAGGATATTCCGATGACGCGGTCCGAGACTTGGGCACAGACCGGTCAAGTGCAGCATAGATTACAGAATAAAAATTATCGACAGCAACATTCACATCCACAGACTCCTCGAGAAATGTCCAGTCAATACTGGCGATGTCAGCATACAGCTGATGGAAATCTGCCCGTCCAAAATTATACCTTACATTGTGCAGATTAGAGGAGAATCGGGAAGTGTCCTCGCCCACGCCAGGTCGAAAAGTTATAGAAAGTGAAGGGTGATGAGGGTCTTCAGGAGTCATCGGCTGCTAATCCCGCTCAACAGATAAGGACTCCTTATTATTGGTGAAAGCCAAATCCAGCAGTCTGTTATTGTGATTTACAATACAATTCAATTGGCGAAGATCCAACAAATCACAAAAGTTTCGCAGAACCAACCCCCTGGCACAATCGGCAGATGCAGCAAAACCAGGCACATTAAAGTCACCAAGAAGAAGAGCCCTGTCACCAATCAGCATCACAGACAAAGAATCAAAAAAGAGCTCAAACTCAACTGCATTGAGATCAGGAGGCACGTATATAACCCCAACAAAGAAAACAGTGTGTGCAAAGTAGCACTTACACAATACAAAATCGATTAGCGGAACAAGAACAGAGAGGTGGGATACATCCACAACAGAATATTTTATTTTGGGAGAAAACGCGATCAAAACACCACCGCCTCTGTTACGACCCACAACAGAACGATCTCTGTCAGAGCGCTCAACACTGTAGTAGTTGTGAAAAAGTTCAGAGTCTCTGATGGATTCGCTGAGCCAAGTTTCCGTAAGAAATATAACATCAAAGGACATATCACAAGTATTAATATAAAAGGAATGTGTCTTTGAACACAATCCACGAACATTTTGATAGTATAAATTAAAAACAATGGAGTCTCTGTTGGGCGAATCTAGTTTTCCGACTCAACAATGGTGGGAATACCAGCAATATACTTAATTTTGAGGGTTGTTTCCCCTTTCGATACGCGGCTATCAAGTTCAATCTTGACGGACTTGTAATATTTGTTCTGCATTGGTGTACGATCACGAGAAATGGAAATTGTGCGCCAACGTTCATGGGATTTCAACTGTCGAGACTTCCGGACTGCAGCCAACACACATTCCTCTGATGTAAAATTACGAACCCAACTAAAACTCCGGGTAAAATTACGAACCCAACTAAAAGTCCGGGTAAAAAATACGAACCCAACTAAAAAGTCCGGGTAAAATTGCGAACCCAACTAAAACTCCGGGTAAAATTACGAACCCAACTAAAACTTCGGGTAAAAAATACGAACCCAACTAAAAAGTCCGGATAAAAAATACGAACCTAACTTAAGACTCCGGGTAAAATTACGAACCCAACTAAAAAGTCCGGGTAAAATTACGAACCCAACTAAAACTCCGGGTAAAATTACTAACTCAACTAAAACTCCGGGTAAAATTACGAACCCAACTAAAACTCCGGGTAAAATTACGAACCCAACTAAAAGTCCGGGTAAAAAATACGAACCCAACTAAAAAGTCCGGGTAAAATTACGAACCCAACTAAAACTCCGGGTAAAATTACGAACCCAACTAAAACTCCGGGTAAAATTACGAACCCAAGTAAAACTCCGGGTAAAATTACGAACCCAAGTAAAACTCCGGGTAAAATTACGAATCCATTAAAACTCCGGGTAAAATTACGAACCCAACTAAAACTCCGGGTAAAATTACGAACCCAACTAAAAGTCCGGGTAAAAATACGAACCCAACTAAAAAGTCCGGGTAACTCAAGACTCCGGGTAAAATTACGAACCCAACTAAAACTCCGGGTAAAATTACGAACCCAACTAAAACTCCGGGTAAAATTACGAACCCAACTAAAAGTCCGGGTAAAAAATACGAACCCAACTAAAAAGTCCGGGTAAAATTACGAACCCAACTAAAACTCCGGGTAAAATTACGAACCCAACTAGAAAGTCCGGGTAAAATTACGAACCCAACTAAAAAGTCCGGGTAAAATTACGAACCCAACTAAAAAGTCCGGGTAAAATTGCGAACCCAACTAACCCTCCGGGTAAAATTACGATCCCAACTAAAAGTCCGGGTAAAAAATACGAACCCAACTAAAAAGTCCGGGTAAAATTACGAACCCAACTAAAACTCCGGGTAAAATTACGAACCCAACTAAAACTCCGGGTAAAATTACGAACCCAAGTAAAAGTCCGGGTAAAATTACGAACCCAACTAAAACTCCGGGTAAAATTACGAACCCAACTAAAACTCCGGGTAAAATTACGAACCCAAGTAAAACTCCGGGTAAAATTACGAACCCAAGTAAAACTCCGTGTAAAATTACGAACCCAACTAAAACTCCGGGTAAAATTACGAACCCAACTAAAACTCCGGGTAAAATTACGAACCCAACTAAAAGTCCGGGTAAAAAATACGAACCCAACTAAAAAGTTCGGGTAAAATTACGAACCCAAGTAAAACTCCGGGTAAAATTACGAACCCAACTAAAACTCCGGGTAAAATTACGAACCCAACTAAAAAGTCCGGGTAAAATTACGAACCCAAATAAAAAGTCCGGGTAAAATTGCGAACCCAACTAACCCTCCGGGTAAAATTACGAACCCAACTAAAACTCCGGGTAAAATTACGAACCCAAGTAAAACTCCGGGTAAAATTACGAACCCAAGTAAAACTCCGGGTAAAATTACGAACCCAACTAAAACTCCGGGTAAAATTACGAACCCAACTAAAACTCCGGGTAAAATTACGAACCCAACTTAAAGTCCGGGTAAAAAATACGAACCCAACTAAAAAGTTCGGGTAAAATTACGAACCCAAGTAAAACTCCGGGTAAAATTACGAACCCAACTAAAACTCCGGGTAAAATTACGAACCCAACTAAAAAGTCCGGGTAAAATTACGAACCCAAATAAAAAGTCCGTGTAAAATTACGAACCCAACTAAAAGTCCGGGTAAAAAATACGAACCCAACTAAAAAGTTCGGGTAAAATTACGAACCCAAGTAAAACTCCGGGTAAAATTACGAACCCAACTAAAACTCCGGGTAAAATTACGAACCCAACTAAAAAGTCCGGGTAAAATTACGAACCCAAATAAAAAGTCCGGGTAAAATTACGAACCCAACTAAAACTCCGGGTAAAATTACCAACTCAACTAAAACTCCGGGTAAAATTACGAACCCAACTAAAACTCCGGGTAAAATTACGAACCCAACTAAAAGTCCGGGTAAAAAATACGAACCCAACTAAAAAGTCCGGGTAAAATTACGAACCCAACTAAACCTCCGGGTAAAATTACGAACCCAACTAAAACTCCGGGTAAAATTACGAACCCAACTAAAACTCCGGGTAAAATTACGAACCCAACTAAAAAGTCCGGGTAAAGAATACGAACCCAACTAAAACTCCGGCTAAAATTACGAACCCAACTAAAACTCCGGGTAAAAATACGAACCCAACTAAAACTCCGGGTAAAAATACGAACCCAACTAAAACACCGGGTAAAAATACTAACCCAACTAAAAAGTCCGGGTAAAAAATACGAACCCAACTAAAACTCCGGGTAAAATTACGAACCCAACTAAAACTCCGGGTAAAAAATACGAACCCAACTAAAAAGTCCGGATAAAAAATACGAACCTAACTTAAGACTCCGGGTAAAATTACGAACCCATCTAAAAAGTCCGGGTAAAATTACGAACCCAACTAAAAAGTCCGGGTAAAATTACGAACCCAACTAAAACTCCGGGTAAAATTACGAACTCAACTAAAACTCCGGGTAAAATTACGAACCCAACTAAAACTCCGGGTAAAATTACGAACCCAACTAAAAGTCCGGGTAAAAAATACGAACCCAACTAAAAAGTCCGGGTAAAATTACGAACCCAACTAAAACTCCGGGTAAAATTACGAACCCAACTAAAACTCCGGGTAAAATTACGAACCCAAGTAAAACTCCGGGAAAAATTACGAACCCAAGTACAACTCCGAGTAAAATTACGAACGCTACTAAAACTCCGGGTAAAATTACGAACCCAACTAAAACTCCGGGTAAAATTACGAACCCAACTAAAAGTCCGGGTAAAATTACGAACCCAACTAAAAAGTCCGGGTAAAATTACGAACCCAACTAAAAAGTCCGGGTAAAATTCCGAACCCAACTAAAACTCCGGGTAAAATTACGAACCCAACTAAAACTCCGGGTAAAATTACGAACCCAACTAAAAGTCCGGGTAAAAAATACGAACCCAACTAAAAAGTCCGGGTAAAATTGCGAACCCAACTAAAACTCCGGGTAAAATTACGAACCCAACTAAAACTTCGGGTAAAAAATACGAACCCAACTAAAAAGTCCGGATAAAAAATACGAACCTAACTTAAGACTCCGGGTAAAATTACGAACCCAACTAAAAAGTCCGGGTAAAATTACGAACCCAACTAAAACTCCGGGTAAAATTACTAACTCAACTAAAACTCCGGGTAAAATTACGAACCCAACTAAAACTCCGGGTAAAATTACGAACCCAACTAAAAGTCCGGGTAAAAAATACGAACCCAACTAAAAAGTCCGGGTAAAATTACGAACCCAACTAAAACTCCGGGTAAAATTACGAACCCAACTAAAACTCCGGGTAAAATTACGAACCCAAGTAAAACTCCGGGTAAAATTACGAACCCAAGTAAAACTCCGGGTAAAATTACGAATCCATTAAAACTCCGGGTAAAATTACGAACCCAACTAAAACTCCGGGTAAAATTACGAACCCAACTAAAAGTCCGGGTAAAAATACGAACCCAACTAAAAGTCCGGGTAACTCAAGACTCCGGGTAAAATTACGAACCCAACTAAAACTCCGGGTAAAATTACGAACCCAACTAAAACTCCGGGTAAAATTACGAACCCAACTAAAAGTCCGGGTAAAAAATACGAACCCAACTAAAAAGTCCGGGTAAAATTACGAACCCAACTAAAACTCCGGGTAAAATTACGAACCCAACTAGAAAGTCCGGGTAAAATTACGAACCCAACTAAAAAGTCCGGGTAAAATTACGAACCCAACTAAAAAGTCCGGGTAAAATTGCGAACCCAACTAACCCTCCGGGTAAAATTACGATCCCAACTAAAAGTCCGGGTAAAAAATACGAACCCAACTAAAAAGTCCGGGTAAAATTACGAACCCAACTAAAACTCCGGGTAAAATTACGAACCCAACTAAAACTCCGGGTAAAATTACGAACCCAAGTAAAAGTCCGGGTAAAATTACGAACCCAACTAAAACTCCGGGTAAAATTACGAACCCAACTAAAACTCCGGGTAAAATTACGAACCCAAGTAAAACTCCGGGTAAAATTACGAACCCAAGTAAAACTCCGTGTAAAATTACGAACCCAACTAAAACTCCGGGTAAAATTACGAACCCAACTAAAACTCCGGGTAAAATTACGAACCCAACTAAAAGTCCGGGTAAAAAATACGAACCCAACTAAAAAGTTCGGGTAAAATTACGAACCCAAGTAAAACTCCGGGTAAAATTACGAACCCAACTAAAACTCCGGGTAAAATTACGAACCCAACTAAAAAGTCCGGGTAAAATTACGAACCCAAATAAAAAGTCCGGGTAAAATTGCGAACCCAACTAACCCTCCGGGTAAAATTACGAACCCAACTAAAACTCCGGGTAAAATTACGAACCCAAGTAAAACTCCGGGTAAAATTACGAACCCAAGTAAAACTCCGGGTAAAATTACGAACCCAACTAAAACTCCGGGTAAAATTACGAACCCAACTAAAACTCCGGGTAAAATTACGAACCCAACTTAAAGTCCGGGTAAAAAATACGAACCCAACTAAAAAGTTCGGGTAAAATTACGAACCCAAGTAAAACTCCGGGTAAAATTACGAACCCAACTAAAACTCCGGGTAAAATTACGAACCCAACTAAAAAGTCCGGGTAAAATTACGAACCCAAATAAAAAGTCCGTGTAAAATTACGAACCCAACTAAAAGTCCGGGTAAAAAATACGAACCCAACTAAAAAGTTCGGGTAAAATTACGAACCCAAGTAAAACTCCGGGTAAAATTACGAACCCAACTAAAACTCCGGGTAAAATTACGAACCCAACTAAAAAGTCCGGGTAAAATTACGAACCCAAATAAAAAGTCCGGGTAAAATTACGAACCCAACTAAAACTCCGGGTAAAATTACCAACTCAACTAAAACTCCGGGTAAAATTACGAACCCAACTAAAACTCCGGGTAAAATTACGAACCCAACTAAAAGTCCGGGTAAAAAATACGAACCCAACTAAAAAGTCCGGGTAAAATTACGAACCCAACTAAACCTCCGGGTAAAATTACGAACCCAACTAAAACTCCGGGTAAAATTACGAACCCAACTAAAACTCCGGGTAAAATTACGAACCCAACTAAAAAGTCCGGGTAAAGAATACGAACCCAACTAAAACTCGGCTAAAATTACGAACCCAACTAAAACTCCGGGTAAAAATACGAACCAACTAAAACTCCGGGTAAAAATACGAACCCAACTAAAACACCGGGTAAAAATACTAACCCAACTAAAAAGTCCGGGTAAAAAATACGAACCCAACTAAAACTCCGGGTAAAATTACGAACCCAACTAAAACTCCGGGTAAAAAATACGAACCCAACTAAAAAGTCCGGATAAAAAATACGAACCTAACTTAAGACTCCGGGTAAAATTACGAACCCATCTAAAAAGTCCGGGTAAAATTACGAACCCAACTAAAAAGTCCGGGTAAAATTACGAACCCAACTAAAACTCCGGGTAAAATTACGAACTCAACTAAAACTCCGGGTAAAATTACGAACCCAACTAAAACTCCGGGTAAAATTACGAACCCAACTAAAAGTCCGGGTAAAAAATACGAACCCAACTAAAAAGTCCGGGTAAAATTACGAACCCAACTAAAACTCCGGGTAAAATTACGAACCCAACTAAAACTCGGGTAAAATTACGAACCCAAGTAAAACTCCGGGAAAAATTACGAACCCAAGTACAACTCCGAGTAAAATTACGAACGCTACTAAAACTCCGGGTAAAATTACGAACCCAACTAAAACTCCGGGTAAAATTACGAACCCAACTAAAAGTCCGGGTAAAATTACGAACCCAACTAAAAAGTCCGGGTAAAATTACGAACCCAACTAAAAAGTCCGGGTAAAATTCCGAACCCAACTAAAACTCCGGGTAAAATTACGAACCCAACTAAAACTCCGGGTAAAATTACGAACCCAACTAAAAGTCCGGGTAAAAAATACGAACCCAACTAAAAAGTCCGGGTAAAATTGCGAACCCAACTAAAACTCCGGGTAAAATTACGAACCCAACTAAAACTTCGGGTAAAAAATACGAACCCAACTAAAAAGTCCGGATAAAAAATACGAACCTAACTTAAGACTCCGGGTAAAATTACGAACCCAACTAAAAAGTCCGGGTAAAATTACGAACCCAACTAAAACTCCGGGTAAAATTACTAACTCAACTAAAACTCCGGGTAAAATTACGAACCCAACTAAAACTCCGGGTAAAATTACGAACCCAACTAAAAGTCCGGGTAAAAAATACGAACCCAACTAAAAAGTCCGGGTAAAATTACGAACCCAACTAAAACTCCGGGTAAAATTACGAACCCAACTAAAACTCCGGGTAAAATTACGAACCCAAGTAAAACTCCGGGTAAAATTACGAACCCAAGTAAAACTCCGGGTAAAATTACGAATCCATTAAAACTCCGGGTAAAATTACGAACCCAACTAAAACTCCGGGTAAAATTACGAACCCAACTAAAAGTCCGGGTAAAAATACGAACCCAACTAAAAAGTCCGGGTAACTCAAGACTCCGGGTAAAATTACGAACCCAACTAAAACTCCGGGTAAAATTACGAACCCAACTAAAACTCCGGGTAAAATTACGAACCCAACTAAAAGTCCGGGTAAAAAATACGAACCCAACTAAAAAGTCCGGGTAAAATTACGAACCCAACTAAAACTCCGGGTAAAATTATGAACCCAACTAAAAGTCCGGGTAAAAAATTCGAACCCAACTAAAAAGTCCGGGTAAAATTACGAACCCAACTAAAACTCGGGTAAAATTACGAACCCAACTAGAAAGTCCGGGTAAAATTACGAACCCAACTAAAAAGTCCGGGTAAAATTACGAACCCAACTAAAAAGTCCGGGTAAAATTGCGAACCCAACTAACCCTCCGGGTAAAATTACGATCCCAACTAAAAGTCCGGGTAAAAAATACGAACCCAACTAAAAAGTCCGGGTAAAATTACGAACCCAACTAAAACTCCGGGTAAAATTACGAACCCAACTAAAACTCCGGGTAAAATTACGAACCCAAGTAAAAGTCCGGGTAAAATTACGAACCCAACTAAAACTCCGGGTAAAATTACGAACCCAACTAAAACTCCGGGTAAAATTACGAACCCAAGTAAAACTCCGGGTAAAATTACGAACCCAAGTAAAACTCCGTGTAAAATTACGAACCCAACTAAAACTCCGGGTAAAATTACGAACCCAACTAAAACTCCGGGTAAAATTACGAACCCAACTAAAAGTCCGGGTAAAAAATACGAACCCAACTAAAAAGTTCGGGTAAAATTACGAACCCAAGTAAAACTCCGGGTAAAATTACGAACCCAACTAAAACTCCGGGTAAAATTACGAACCCAACTAAAAAGTCCGGGTAAAATTACGAACCCAAATAAAAAGTCCGGGTAAAATTGCGAACCCAACTAACCCTCCGGGTAAAATTACGAACCCAAGTAAAACTCCGGGTAAAATTACGAACCCAAGTAAAACTCCGGGTAAAATTACGAACCCAACTAAAACTCCGGGTAAAATTACGAACCCAACTAAAACTCCGGGTAAAATTACGAACCCAACTTAAAGTCCGGGTAAAAAATACGAACCCAACTAAAAAGTTCGGGTAAAATTACGAACCCAAGTAAAACTCCGGGTAAAATTACGAACCCAACTAAAACTCCGGGTAAAATTACGAACCCAACTAAAAAGTCCGGGTAAAATTGCGAACCCAAATAAAAAGTCCGGGTAAAATTACGAACCCAACTAAAAGTCCGGGTAAAAAATACGAACCCAACTAAAAAGTTCGGGTAAAATTACGAACCCAAGTAAAACTCCGGGTAAAATTACGAACCCAACTAAAACTCTGGGTAAAATTACGAACCCAACTAAAAAGTCCGGGTAAAATTACGAACCCAAATAAAAAGTCCGGGTAAAATTACGAACCCAACTAAAACTCCGGGTAAAATTACCAACTCAACTAAAACTCCGGGTAAAATTACGAACCCAACTAAAACTCCGGGTAAAATTACGAACCCAACTAAAAGTCCGGGTAAAAAATACGAACCCAACTAAAAAGTCCGGGTAAAATTACGAACTAAAACTCCGGGTAAAATTACGAACCCAACTAAAAAGTCCGGGTAAAGAATACGAACCCAACTAAAACCCCGGCTAAAATTACGAACCCAACTAAAACTCCGGGTAAAAATACGAACCCAACTAAAACTCCGGGTAAAAATACGAACCCAACTAAAACTCCGGGTAAAAATACTAACCCAACTAAAAAGTCCGGGTAAAAAATACGAACCCAACTAAAACTCCGGGTAAAATTACGAACCCAACTAAAACTCCGGGTAAAAAATACGAACCCAACTAAAAAGTCCGGATAAAAAATACGAACCTAACTTAAGACTCCGGGTAAAATTACGAACCCATCTAAAAAGTCCGGGTAAAATTACGAACCCAACTAAAAAGTCCGGGTAAAATTACGAACCCAACTAAAACTCCGGGTAAAATTACGAACTCAACTAAAACTCCGGGTAAAATTACGAACCCAACTAAAACTCCGGGTAAAATTACGAACCCAACTAAAAGTCCGGGTAAAAAATACGAACCCAACTAAAAAGTCCGGGTAAAATTACGAACCCAACTAAAACTCCGGGTAAAATTACGAACCCAACTAAAACTCCGGGTAAAATTACGAACCCAAGTAAAACTCCGGGAAAAATTACGAACCCAAGTACAACTCCGAGTAAAATTACGAACGCTACTAAAACTCCGGGTAAAATTACGAACCCAACTAAAACTCCGGGTAAAATTACGAACCCAACTAAAAGTCCGGGTAAAATTACGAACCCAACTAAAAAGTCCGGGTAAAATTACGAACCCAACTAAAAAGTCCGGGTAAAATTCCGAACCCAACTAAAACTCCGGGTAAAATTACGAACCCAACTAAAACTCCGGGTAAAATTACGAACCCAACTAAAAGTCCGGGTAAAAAATACGAACCCAACTAAAAAGTCCGGGTAAAATTGCGAACCCAACTAAAACTCCGGGTAAAATTACGAACCCAACTAAAACTTCGGGTAAAAAATACGAACCCAACTAAAAAGTCCGGATAAAAAATACGAACCTAACTTAAGACTCCGGGTAAAATTACGAACCCAACTAAAAAGTCCGGGTAAAATTACGAACCCAACTAAAACTCCGGGTAAAATTACTAACTCAACTAAAACTCCGGGTAAAATTACGAACCCAACTAAAACTCCGGGTAAAATTACGAACCCAACTAAAAGTCCGGGTAAAAAATACGAACCCAACTAAAAAGTCCGGGTAAAATTACGAACCCAACTAAAACTCCGGGTAAAATTACGAACCCAAGTAAAACTCCGGGTAAAATTACGATCCCAAGTAAAACTCCGGGTAAAATTACGAGCCCAAGTAAAACTCCGGGTAAAATTACGAATCCAACTAAAACTCCGGGTAAAATTACGAACCCAACTAAAACTCCGGGTAAAATTACGAACCCAACTAAAAGTCCGGGTAAAAATACGAACCCAACTAAAAAGTCCGGGTAACTCAAGACTCCGGGTAAAATTACGAACCCAACTAAAACTCCGGGTAAAATTACGAACCCAACTAATACTCCGGGTAAAATTACGAACCCAACTAAAAGTCCGGGTAAAAAATACGAACCCAACTAAAAAGTCCGGGTAAAATTACGAACCCAACTAAAACTCCGGGTAAAATTATGAACCCAACTAAAAGTCAGGGTAAAAAATTCGAACCCAACTAAAAAGTCCGGGTAAAATTACGAACCCAACTAAAACTCCGGGTAAAATTACGAACCCAACTAAAAAGTCCGGGTAAAATTACGAACCCAACTAAAAAGTCCGGGTAAAATTACGAACCCAACTAAAAAGTCCGGGTAAAATTGCGAACCCAACTAACCCTCCGGGTAAAATTACGATCCCAACTAAAAGTCCGGGTAAAAAATACGAACCCAACTAAAAAGTCCGGGTCAAATTACGAACCCAACTAAAACTCCGGGTAAAATTACGAACCCAACTAAAACTCCGGGTAAAATTACGAACCCAAGTAAAACTCCGGGTAAAATTACGAACCCAAGTAAAACTCCGGGTAAAATTACGAACCCAACTAAAACTCCGGGTAAAATTACGAACCCAACTAAAACTCCGGGTAAAATTACGAACCCAACTAAAAGTCCGGGTAAAAAATACGAACCCAACTAAAAAGTTCGGGTAAAATTACGAACCCAAGTAAAACTCCGGGTAAAATTACGAACCCAACTGAAACTCCGGGTAAAATTACGAACCCAACTAAAAAGTCCGGGTAAAATTACGAACCCAAATAAAAAGTCCGGGTAAAATTACGAACCCAACTAAAACTCCGGGTAAAATTACCAACTCAACTAAAACTCCGGGTAAAATTACGAACCCAACTAAAACTCCGGGTAAAATTACGATCCCAAGTAAAACTCCGGGTAAAATTACGAACCCAAGTAAAACTCCGGGTAAAATTACGAATCCAACTAAAACTCCGGGTAAAATTACGAACCCAACTAAAACTCCGGGTAAAATTACGAACCCAACTAAAAGTCCGGGTAAAAATACGAACCCAACTAAAAAGTCCGGGTAACTCAAGACTCCGGGTAAAATTACGAACCCAACTAAAACTCCGGGTAAAATTACGAACCCAACTAAAACTCCGGGTAAAATTACGAACCCAACTAAAAGTCCGGGTAAAAAATACGAACCCAACTAAAAAGTCCGGGTAAAATTACGAACCCAACTAAAACTCCGGGTAAAATTATGAACCCAACTAAAAGTCAGGGTAAAAAATTCGAACCCAACTAAAAAGTCCGGGTAAAATTACGAACCCAACTAAAACTCCGGGTAAAATTACGAACCCAACTAAAAAGTCCGGGTAAAATTACGAACCCAACTAAAAAGTCCGGGTAAAATTACAAACCCAACTAAAAAGTCCGGGTAAAATTGCGAACCCAACTAACCCTCCGGGTAAAATTACGATCCCAACTAAAAGTCCGGGTAAAAAATACGAACCCAACTAAAAAGTCCGGGTCAAATTACGAACCCAACTAAAACTCCGGGTAAAATTACGAACCCAACTAAAACTCCGGGTAAAATTACGAACCCAAGTAAAACTCCGGGTAAAATTACGAACCCAAGTAAAACTCCGGGTAAAATTACGAACCCAACTAAAACTCCGGGTAAAATTACGAACCCAACTAAAACTCCGGGTAAAATTACGAACCCAACTAAAAGTCCGGGTAAAAAATACGAACCCAACTAAAAAGTTCGGGTAAAATTACGAACCCAAGTAAAACTCCGGGTAAAATTACGAACCCAACTAAAACTCCGGGTAAAATTACGAACCCAACTAAAAAGTCCGGGTAAAATTACGAACCCAAATAAAAAGTCCGGGTAAAATTACGAACCCAACTAAAACTCCGGGTAAAATTACCAACTCAACTAAAACTCCGGGTAAAATTACGAACCCAACTAAAACTCCGGGTAAAATTACGAACCCAACTAAAAGTCCGGGTAAAAAATACGAACCCAACTAAAAAGTCCGGGTAAAATTACGAACCCAACTAAACCTCCGGGTAAAATTACGAAACCAACTAAAACTCCGGGTAAAATTACGAACCCAACTAAAACTCGGGGTAAAATTACGAACCCAACTAAAAAGTCCGGGTAAAGAATACGAACCCAACTAAAACTCCGGCTAAAATTACGAACCCAACTAAAACTCCGGGTAAAAATACGAACCCAACTAAAACTCCGGGTAAAAATACGAACCCAACTAAAACTCCGGGTAAAAATACTAACCCAACTAAAAAGTCCGGGTAAAAAATACGAACCCAACTAAAACTCCGGGTAAAATTACGAACCCAACTAAAACTCCGGGTAAAAAATACGAACCCAACTAAAAAGTCCGGATAAAAAATACGAACCTAACTTAAGACTCCGGGTAAAATTACGAACCCAACTAAAACTCCGGGTAAAATTACGAACCCAACTAAAACTCCGGGTAAAAAATACGAACCCAACTAAAACTCCGGGCAAAAATACTAACCCAACTAAAAAGTCCGGGTAAAAAATACGAACCCAACTAAAACTCCGGATAAAATTACGAACCCAACTAAAATTCCGGGTAAAAATACGAACCCAACTAAAACTCCGGGTAAAAATACTAACCCAACTAAAAAGTCCGGGTTAAAAATACGAACCCAACTAAAACTCCGGGTAAAATTACGAACCCAACTAAAACTCCGGGTAAAAATACGAACCCTACTAAAACTCCGGGTTAAAATACTAACCCAACTAAAAATTCCGGGTAAAAAATGCGAACCCAACTAAAACTCCGGGTAAAAAATACGAACCCAACTAAAACTCCGGGTAAAAAATACTAACCCAACTAAATAGTCCGGGTAAAAGATACGAACCCAACTAAAACTTCGGGTAAAATTACGAACCCAACTAAAACTCCGGGTAAAAATACGAACCCAACTAAAACTCCGGGTAAAAATACTTACCCAACTAAAAAGTCCGGGTAAAAAATACGAACCCAACTAAAACTCCGGGTAAAAAATACGAACCCAACTAAAACTCCGGGTAAAAGTACGAACCCAACTAAAACTCCGGGTAAAAAATGCTAACCCAACTAAAATGTCCGGGTAAAAAATACGAACCCAACTAAAACTCCGGGTAAAATTACGAACCCAACTAAAACTCCGGGTAAAAATACGAACCCAACTAAAACTCCGGGTAAAAATACTAACCCCAACTAAAAAGTCCGGGTAAAAAATACGAACCCAACTAAAACTCCGGGTAAAATTACGAACCCAACTAAAACTCCGGGTAAAATTACGAACCCAACTAAAACTCCGGGTAAAATTACGAACCCAACTAAAAGTCCGGGTAAAAAATACGAACCCAACTAAAAAGTCCGGGTAAAATTACGAACCCAAGTAAAACTCCGGGTAAAATTACGAACCCAACTAAAACTCCGGGTAAAAAATACGAACCCAACTAAAAAGTCCGGATAAAAAATACGAACCTAACTTAAGACTCCGGGTAAAATTACGAACCCAACTAAAAAGTCCGGGTAAAATTACGAACCCAACTAAAAAGTCCGGGTAAAATTACGAACCCAACTAAAACTCCGGGTAAAATTACGAACTCAACTAAAACTCCGGGTAAAATTACGAACTCAACTAAAACTCCGGGTAAAATTACGAACCCAACTAAAAGTCCGGGTAAAAAATACGAACCCAACTAAAAAGTCCGGGTAAAATTACGAAACCAACTAAAACTCCGGGTAAAATTACGAACCCAACTAAAACTCCGGGTAAAATTACGAACCCAAGTAAAACTCCGGGTAAAATTACGAACCCAAGTACAACTCCGGGTAAAATTACGAACGCAACTAAAACTCCGGGTAAAATTACGAACCCAACTAAAACTCCGGGTAAAATTACGAACCCAACTAAAAGTCCGGGTAAAATTACGAACCCAACTAAAAAGTCCGGGTAAAATTACGAACCCAACTAAAAAGTCCGGGTAAAATTACGAACCCAACTAAAACTCCGGGTAAAATTACGAACCCAACTAAAACTCCGGGGAAAATTACGAACCCAACCAAAAGTCCGGGTAAAAAATACGAACCCAACTAAAAAGTCCGGGTAAAATTGCGAACCCAACTAAAACTCCGGGTAAAATTACGAACCCAACTAAAACTCCGGGTAAAAAATACGAACCCAACTAAAAAGTCCGGATAAAAAATACGAACCTAACTTAAGACTCCGGGTAAAATTACGAACCCAACTAAAAAGTCCGGGTAAAATTACGAACCCAACTAAAACTCCGGGTAAAATTACTAACTCAACTAAAAGTCCGGGTAAAATTACGAACCCAACTAAAACTCCGGGTAAAATTACGAACCCAACTAAAAGTCCGGGTAAAAAATTCGAACCCAACTAAAAATTCCGGGTAAAATTACGAACCCAACTAAAACTCCGGGTAAAATTACGAACCCAACTAAAACTCCAGGTAAAATTACGAACCCAAGTAAAACTCCGGGTAAAATTACGAACCCAAGTAAAACTCCGGGTAAAATTACGAACCCAACTAAAACTCCGGGTAAAATTACGAACCCAACTAAAACTCCGGGTAAAATTACGAACCCAACTAAAAGTCCGGGTAAAAATACGAACCCAACTAAAAAGTCCGGGTAACTCAAGACTCCGGGTAAAATTACGAACCCAACTAAAACTCCGGGTAAAATTACGAACCCAACTAAAACTCCGGGTAAAATTACGAACCCAACTAAAAGTCCGGGTAAAAAATACGAACCCAACTAAAAAGTCCGGGTAAAATTACGAACCCAACTAAAACTCCGGGTAAAATTATGAACCCAACTAAAAGTCCGGGTAAAAAATTCGAACCCAACTAAAAAGACCGGGTAAAATTACGAACCCAACTAAAACTCCGGGTAAAATTACGAACCCAACTAAAAAGTCCGGGTAAAATTACGAACCCAACTAAAAAGTCCGGGTAAAATTACGAACCCAACTAAAAAGTCCGGGTAAAATTACGAACCCAACTAAAACTCCGGGTAAAATTACGAACCCAACTAAAAGTCCGGGTAAAAAATACGAACCCAACTAAAAAGTCCGGGTAAAATTGCGAACCCAACTAAAACTCCGGGTAAAATTACGAACCCAACTAAAACTCCGGGTAAAAAATACGAACCCAACTAAAAAGTCCGGATAAAAAATACGAACCTAACTTAAGACTCCGGGTAAAATTACGAACCCAACTAAAAAGTCCGGGTAAAATTACGAACCCAACTAAAACTCCGGGTAAAATTACTAACTCAACTAAAAGTCCGGGTAAAATTACGAACCCAACTAAAACTCCGGGCAAAATTACGAACCCAACTAAAAGTCCGGGTAAAAAATACGAACCCAACTAAAAATTCCGGGTAAAATTACGAACCCAACTAAAACTCCGGGTAAAATTACGAACCCAACTAAAACTCCGGGTAAAATTACGAACCCAAGTAAAACTCCGGGTAAAATTACGAACCCAAGTAAAACTCCGGGTAAAATTACGAACCCAACTAAAACTCCGGGTAAAATTACGAACTCAACTAAAACTCCGGGTAAAATTACGAACCCAACTAAAAGTCCGGGTAAAAATACGAACCCAACTAAAAAGTCCGGGTAACTCAAGACTCCGGGTAAAATTACGAACCCAACTAAAACTCCGGGTAAAATTACGAACCCAACTAAAACTCCGGGTAAAATTACGAACCCAACTAAAAGTCCGGGTAAAAAATACGAACCCAACTAAAAAGTCCGGGTAAAATTACGAACCCAACTAAAACTCCGGGTAAAATTATGAACCCAACTAAAAGTCCGGGTAAAAAATTCGAACCCAACTAAAAAGTCCGGGTAAAATTACGAACCCAACTAAAACTCCGGGTAAAATTACGAACCCAACTAAAAAGTCCGGGTAAAATTACGAACCCAACTAAAAAGTCCGGGTAAAATTACGAACCCAACTAAAAAGTCCGGGTAAAATTACGAACCCAACTAAAACTCCGGGTAAAATTACGAACCCAACTAAAAGTCCGGGTAAAAAATACGAACCCAACTAAAAAGTCCGAGTAAAATTACGAACCCAACTAAAACTCCGGATAAAATTACGAACCCAACTAAAACTCCGGGTAAAATTACGAACCCAAGTAAAACTCCGGGTAAAATTACGAACCCAAGTAAAACTCCGTGTAAAATTACGAACCCAACTAAAACTCCGGGTAAAATTACGAACCCAACTAAAACTCCGGGTAAAATTACGAACGCAACTAAAAGTCCGGGTAAAAGATACGAACCCAACTAAAAAGTTCGGGTAAAATTACGAACCCAAGTAAAACTCCGGGTAAAATTACAAACCCAACTAAAACTCCGGGTAAAAATACGAACCCTACTAAAACTCCGGGTAAAAATACTAACCCAACTAAAAATTCCGGGTAAAAAATGCGAACCCAACTAAAACTCCGGGTAAAAAATACGAACCCAACTAAAACTCCGGGTAAAAAATACTAACCCAACTAAATAGTCCGGGTAAAAGATACGAACCCAACTAAAACTTCGGGTAAAATTACGAACCCAACTAAAACTCCGGGTAAAAATACGAACCCAACTAAAACTCCGGGTAAAAATACTTACCCAACTAAAAAGTCCGGGTAAAAAATACGAACCCAACTAAAACTCCGGGTAAAAAATACGAACCCAACTAAAACTCCGGGTAAAAGTACGAACCCAACTAAAACTCCGGGTAAAAAATGCTAACCCAACTAAAACTCCGGGTAAAAATACGAACCCAACTAAAACTCCGGGTAAAAATACTAACCCCAACTAAAAAGTCCGGGTAAAAAATACGAACCCAACTAAAACTCCGGGTAAAATTACGAACCCAACTAAAACTCCGGGTAAAATTACGAACCCAACTAAAACTCCGGGTAAACTTACGAACCCAACTAAAAGTCCGGGTAAAAAATACGAACCCAACTAAAAAGTCCGGGTAAAATTACGAACCCAAGTAAAACTCCGGGTAAAATTACGAACCCAACTAAAACTCCGGGTAAAAAATACGAACCCAACTAAAAAGTCCGGATAAAAAATACGAACCTAACTTAAGACTCCGGGTAAAATTACGAACCCAACTAAAAAGTCCGGGTAAAATTACGAACCCAACTAAAAAGTCCGGGTAAAATTACGAACCCAACTAAAACTCCGGGTAAAATTACGAACTCAACTAAAACTCCGGGTAAAATTACGAACTCAACTAAAACTCCGGGTAAAATTACGAACCCAACTAAAAGTCCGGGTAAAAAATACGAACCCAACTAAAAAGTCCGGGTAAAATTACGAAACCAACTAAAACTCCGGGTAAAATTACGAACCCAACTAAAACTCCGGGTAAAGTTACGAACCCAAGTAAAACTCCGGGTAAAATTACGAACCCAAGTACAACTCCGGGTAAAATTACGAACCCAACTAAAACTCCGGGTAAAATTACGAACCCAAGTAAAACTCCGGGTAAAATTGCGAACCCAACTAAAACTCCGGGTAAAATTACGAACCCAACTAAAACTCCGGGTAAAAAATACGAACCCAACTAAAAAGTCCGGATAAAAAATACGAACCTAACTTAAGACTCCGGGTAAAATTACGAACCCAACTAAAAAGTCCGGGTAAAATTACGAACCCAACTAAAACTCCGGGTAAAATTACTAACTCAACTAAAAGTCCGGGTAAAATTACGAACCCAACTAAAACTCCGGGTAAAATTACGAACCCAACTAAAAGTCCGGGTAAAAAATACGAACCCAACTAAAAATTCCGGGTAAAATTACGAACCCAACTAAAACTCCGGGTAAAATTACGAACCCAACTAAAACTCCGGGTAAAATTACGAACCCAAGTAAAACTCCGGGTAAAATTACGAACCCAAGTAAAACTCCGGGTAAAATTACGAACCCAACTAAAACTCCGGGTAAAATTACGAACCCAACTAAAACTCCGGGTAAAATTACGAACCCAACTAAAAGTCCGGGTAAAAATACGAACCCAACTAAAAAGTCCGGGTAACTCAAGACTCCGGGTAAAATTACGAACCCAACTAAAACTCCGGGTAAAATTACGAACCCAACTAAAACTCCGGGTAAAATTACGAACCCAAGTAAAAGTCCGGGTAAAAAATACTAACCCAACTAAAAAGTCCGGGTAAAATTACGAACCCAACTAAAACTCCGGGTAAAATTATGAACCCAACTAAAAGTCCGGGTAAAAAATTCGAACCCAACTAAAAAGACCGGGTAAAATTACGAACCCAACTAAAACTCCGGGTAAAATTACGAACCCAACTAAAAAGTCCGGGTAAAATTACGAACCCAACTAAAAAGTCCGGGTAAATTTACGAACCCAACTAAAAAGTCCGGGTAAAATTACGAACCCAACTAAAACTCCGGGTAAAATTACGAACCCAACTAAAAGTCCGGGTAAAAAATACGAACCCAACTAAAAAGTCCGGGTAAAATTGCGAACCCAACTAAAACTCCGGGTAAAATTACGAACCCAACTAAAACTCCGGGTAAAATATACGAACCCAACTAAAAAGTCCGGTTAAAAAATACGAACCTAACTTAAGACTCCGGGTAAAATTACGAACCCAACTAAAAAGTCCGGGTAAAATTACGAACCCAACTAAAACTCCGGGTAAAATTACGAACCCAACTAAAAGTCCGGGTAAAAAATACGAACCCAACTAAAAATTCCGGGTAAAATTACGAACCCAACTAAAACTCCGGGTAAAATTACGAACCCAACTAAAACTCCGGGTAAAATTACGAACCCAAGTAAAACTCCGGGTAAAATTACGAACCCAAGTAAAACTCCGGGTAAAATTACGAACCCAACTAAAACTGCGGGTAAAATTACGAACCCAACTAAAACTCCGGGTAAAATTACGAACCCAACTAAAAGTCCGGGTAAAAATACGAACCCAACTAAAAAGTCCGGGTAACTCAAGACTCCGGGTAAAATTACGAACCCAACTAAAACTCCGGGTAAAATTACGAACCCAACTAAAACTCCGGGTAAAATTACGAACCCAAGTAAAAGTCCGGGTAAAAAATACTAACCCAACTAAAAAGTCCGGGTAAAATTACGAACCCAACTAAAACTCCGGGTAAAATTATGAACCCAACTAAAAGTCCGGGTAAAAAATTCGAACCCAACTAAAAAGACCGGGTAAAATTACGAACCCAACTAAAACTCCGGGTAAAATTACGAACCCAACTAAAAAGTCCGGGTAAAATTACGAACCCAACTAAAAAGTCCGGGTAAATTTACGAACCCAACTAAAAAGTCCGGGTAAAATTACGAACCCAACTAAAACTCCGGGTAAAATTACGAACCCAACTAAAAGTCCGGGTAAAAAATACGAACCCAACTAAAAAGTCCGGGTAAAATTGCGAACCCAACTAAAACTCCGGGTAAAATTACGAACCCAACTAAAACTCCGGGTAAAATATACGAACCCAACTAAAAAGTCCGGTTAAAAAATACGAACCTAACTTAAGACTCCGGGTAAAATTACGAACCCAACTAAAAAGTCCGGGTAAAATTACGAACCCAACTAAAACTCCGGGTAAAATTACTAACTCAACTAAAAGTCCGGGTAAAATTACGAACCCAACTAAAACTCCGGGTAAAATTACGAACCCAACTAAAAGTCCGGGTAAAAAATACGAACCCAACTAAAAATTCCGGGTAAAATTACGAACCCAACTAAAACTCCGGGTAAAATTACGAACCCAACTAAAACTCCGGGTAAAATTACGAACCCAAGTAAAACTCCGGGTAAAATTACGAACCCAAGTAAAACTCCGGGTAAAATTACGAACCCAACTAAAACTCCGGGTAAAATTACGAACCCAACTAAAACTCCGGGTAAAATTACGAACCCAACTAAAAGTCCGGGTAAAAATACGAACCCAACTAAAAAGTCCGGGTAACTCAAGACTCCGGGTAAAATTACGAACCCAACTAAAACTCCGGGTAACATTACGAACCCAACTAAAACTCCGGGTAAAATTACGAACCCAACTAAAAGTCCGGGTAAAAAATACGAACCCAACTAAAAAGTCCGGGTAAAAATACGAACCCAACTAAAACTCCGGGTAAAATTATGAACCCAACTAAAAGTCCGGGTAAAAAATTCGAACCCAACTAAAAAGTCCGGGTAAAATGACGAACCCAACTAAAACTCCGGGTAAAATTACGAACCCAACTAAAAAGTCCGGGTAAAATTACGAACCCAACTAAAAAGTCCGGGTAAAATTACGAACCCAACTAAAAAGTCCGGGTAAAATTACGAACCCAACTAAAACTCCGGGTAAAATTACGAACCCAACTAAAAGTCCGGGTAAAAAATACGAACCCAACTAAAAAGTCCGAGTAAAATTACGAACCCAACTAAAACTCCGGATAAAATTACGAACCCAACTAAAACTCCGGGTAAAATTACGAACCCAACTAAAACTCCGGGTAAAATTACGAACCCAACTAAAACTCCGGGTAAAATTACGAACCCAACTAAAAGTCCGGGTAAAAGATACGAACCCAACTAAAAAGTTCGGGTAAAATTACGAACCCAAATAAAACTCCGGGTAAAATTACGAACCCAACTAAAACTCCGGGTAAAAATACGAACCCTACTAAAACTCCGGGTAAAAATACTAACCCAACTAAAAATTCCGGGTAAAAAATGCGAACCCAACTAAAACTCCGGGTAAAAAATACGAACCCAACTAAAACTCCGGGTAAAAAATACTAACCCAACTAAATAGTCCGGGTAAAAGATACGAACCCAACTAACACTCCGGGTAAAATTACGAACCCAACTAAAACTCCGGGTAAAAATACGAACCCAATTAAAACTCCGGGTAAAAATACTTACCCAACTAAAAAGTCCGGGTAAAAAATACGAACCCAACTAAAACTCCGGGTAAAAAATACGAACCCAACTAAAACTCCGGGTAAAAGTACGAACCCAACTAAAACTCCGGGTAAAAAATGCTAACCCAACTAAAATGTCCGGGTAAAAAATACGAACCCAACTAAAACTCCGGGTAAAATTACGAACCCAACTAAAACTCCGGGTAAAAATACGAACCCAACTAAAACTCCGGGTAAAAATACTAACCCCAACTAAAAAGTCCGGATAAAAAATACGAACCCAACTAAAACTCCGGGTAAAATTACGAACCCAACTAAAACTCCGGGTAAAATTACGAACCCAACTAAAACTCCGGGTAAAATTACGAACCCAACTAAAAGTCCGGGTAAAAAATACGAACCCAACTAAAAAGTCCGGGTAAAATTACGAACCCAAGTAAAACTCCGGGTAAAATTACGAACCCAACTAAAACTCCGGGTAAAGAATACGAACCCAACTAAAAAGTCCGGATAAAAAATACGAACCTAACTTAAGACTCCGGGTAAAATTACGAACCCAACTAAAAAGTCCGGGTAAAATTACGAACCCAACTAAAAAGTCCGGGTAAAATTACGAACCCAACTAAAACTCCGGGTAAAATTACGAACTCAACTAAAACTCCGGGTAAAATTACGAACCCAACTAAAACTCCGGGTAAAATTACGAACCCAACTAAAAGTCCGGGTAAAAAATACGAACCCAACTAAAAAGTCCGGGTAAAATTACGAACCCAACTAAAACTCCGGGTAAAATTACGAACCCAACTAAAACTCCGGGTAAAATTACGAACCCAAGTAAAACTCCGGGTAAAATTACGAACCCAAGTACAACTCCGGGTAAAATTACGAACGCAACTAAAACTCCGGGTAAAATTACGAACCCAACTAAAACTCCGGGTAAAATTACGAACCCAACTAAAAGTCCGGGTAAAATTACGAACCCAACTAAAAAGTCCGGGTAAAATTACGAACCCAACTAAAAAGTCCGGGTAAAATTACGAACCCAACTAAAACTCCGGGTAAAATTACGAACCCAACTAAAACTCCGGGTAAAATTACGAACCCAACTAAAAGTCCGGGTAAAAAATACGAACCCAACTAAAAAGTCCGGGTAAAATTGCGAACCCAACTAAAACTCCGGGTAAAATTACGAACCCAACTAAAACTCCGGGTAAAAAATACGAACCCAACTAAAAAGTCCGGATAAAAAATACGAACCTAACTTAGGACTCCGGGTAAAATTACGAACCCAACTAAAAAGTCCGGGTAAAATTACGAACCCAACTAAAACTCCGGGTAAAATTACTAACTCAACTAAAAGTCCGGGTAAAATTACGAACCCAACTAAAACTCCGGGTAAAATTACGAACCCAACTAAAAGTCCGGGAAAAAAATACGAACCCAACTAAAAATTCCGGGTAAAATTACGAACCCAACTAAAACTCCGGGTAAAATTACGAACCCAACTAAAACTCCGGGTAAAATTACGAACCCAAGTAAAACTCCGGGTAAAATTACGAACCCAAGTAAAACTCCGGGTAAAATTACGAACCCAACTAAAACTCCGGGTAAAATTACGAACCCAACTAAAACTCCGGGTAAAATTACGAACCCAACTAAAAGTCCGGGTAACTCAAGACTCCGGGTAAAATTACGAACCCAACTAAAACTCCGGGTAAAATTACGAACCCAACTAAAACTCCGGGTAAAATTACGAACCCAACTAAAAGTCCGGGTAAAAAATACGAACCCAACTAAAAAGTCCGGGTAAAATTACGAACCCAACTAAAACTCCGGGTAAAATTACGAACCCAAGTAAAACTCCGGGTAAAATTACGAACCCAAGTAAAACTCCGGGTAAAATTACGAACCCAACTAAAACTCCGGGTAAAATTACGAACCCAACTAAAACTCCGGGTAAAATTACGAACCCAACTAAAAGTCCGGGTAAAAATACGAACCCAACTAAAAAGTCCGGGTAACTCAAGACTCCGGGTAAAATTACGAACCCAACTAAAACTCCGGGTAAAATACGAACCCAACTAAAACTCCGGGTAAAATTACGAACCCAAGTAAAAGTCCGGGTAAAAAATACTAACCCAACTAAAAAGTCCGGGTAAAATTACGAACCCAACTAAAACTCCGGGTAAAATTATGAACCCAACTAAAAGTCCGGGTAAAAAATTCGAACCCAACTAAAAAGACCGGGTAAAATTACGAACCCAACTAAAACTCCGGGTAAAATTACGAACCCAACTAAAAAGTCCGGGTAAAATTACGAAAACAACTAAAAAGTCCGGGTAAATTTACGAACCCAACTAAAAAGTCCGGGTAAAATTACGAACCCAACTAAAACTCCGGGTAAAATTACGAACCCAACTAAAAGTCCGGGTAAAAAATACGAACCCAACTAAAAAGTCCGGGTAAAATTGCGAACCCAACTAAAACTCCGGGTAAAATTACGAACCCAACTAAAACTCCGGGTAAAATTACGAACCCAACTAAAACTCCGGGTAAAATTACGAACCCAACTAAAAGTCCGGGTAAAAAATACGAACCCAACTAAAAATTCCGGGTAAAATTACGAACCCAACTAAAACTCCGGGTAAAATTACGAACCCAACTAAAACTCCGGGTAAAATTACGAACCCAAGTAAAACTCCGGGTAAAATTACGAACCCAAGTAAAACACTCCGGGTAAAATTACGAACCCAACTAAAACTCCGGGTAAAATTACGAACCCAACTAAAACTCCGGGTAAAATTACGAACCCAACTAAAAGTCCGGGTAAAAATACGAACCCAACTAAAAAGTCCGGGTAACTCAAGACTCCGGGTAAAATTACGAACCCAACTAAAACTCCGGGTAAAATTACGAACCCAACTAAAACTCCGGGTAAAATTACGAACCCAAGTAAAAGTCCGGGTAAAAAATACTAACCCAACTAAAAAGTCCGGGTAAAATTACGAACCCAACTAAAACTCCGGGTAAAATTATGAACCCAACTAAAAGTCCGGGTAAAAAATTCGAACCCAACTAAAAAGACCGGGTAAAATTACGAACCCAACTAAAACTCCGGGTAAAATTACGAACCCAACTAAAAAGTCCGGGTAAAATTACGAACCCAACTAAAAAGTCCGGGTAAATTTACGAACCCAACTAAAAAGTCCGGGTAAAATTACGAACCCAACTAAAACTCCGGGTAAAATTACGAACCCAACTAAAAGTCCGGGTAAAAAATACGAACCCAACTAAAAAGTCCGGGTAAAATTGCGAACCCAACTAAAACTCCGGGTAAAATTACGAACCCAACTAAAACTCCGGGTAAAATATACGAACCCAACTAAAAAGTCCGGTTAAAAAATACGAACCTAACTTAAGACTCCGGGTAAAATTACGAACCCAACTAAAAAGTCCGGGTAAAATTACGAACCCAACTAAAACTCCGGGTAAAATTACTAACTCAACTAAAAGTCCGGGTAAAATTACGAACCCAACTAAAACTCCGGGTAAAATTACGAACCCAACTAAAAGTCCGGGTAAAAAATACGAACCCAACTAAAAATTCCGGGTAAAATTACGAACCCAACTAAAACTCCGGGTAAAATTACGAACCCAACTAAAACTCCGGGTAAAATTACGAACCCAAGTAAAACTCCGGGTAAAATTACGAACCCAAGTAAAACTCCGGGTAAAATTACGAACCCAACTAAAACTCCGGGTAAAATTACGAACCCAACTAAAACTCCGGGTAAAATTACGAACCCAACTAAAAGTCCGGGTAAAAATACGAACCCAACTAAAAAGTCCGGGTAACTCAAGACTCCGGGTAAAATTACGAACCCAACTAAAACTCCGGGTAAAATTACGAACCCAACTAAAACTCCGGGTAAAATTACGAACCCAACTAAAAGTCCGGGTAAAAAATACGAACCCAACTAAAAAGTCCGGGTAAAATTACGAACCCAACTAAAACTCCGGGTAAAATTATGAACCCAACTAAAAGTCCGGGTAAAAAATTCGAACCCAACTAAAAAGTCCGGGTAAAATTACGAACCCAACTAAAACTCCGGGTAAAATTACGAACCCAACTAAAAAGTCCGGGTAAAATTACGAACCCAACTAAAAAGTCCGGGTAAAATTACGAACCCAACTAAAAAGTCCGGGTAAAATTACGAACCCAACTAAAACTCCGGGTAAAATTACGAACCCAACTAAAAGTCCGGGTAAAAAATACGAACCCAACTAAAAAGTCCGAGTAAAATTACGAACCCAACTAAAACTCCGGATAAAATTACGAACCCAACTAAAACTCCGGGTAAAATTACGAACCCAACTAAAACTCCGGGTAAAATTATGAACCCAACTAAAAGTCCGGGTAAAAAATTCGAACCCAACTAAAAAGACCGGGTAAAATTACGAACCCAACTAAAACTCCGGGTAAAATTACGAACCCAACTAAAAAGTCCGGGTAAAATTACGAACCCAACTAAAAAGTCCGGGTAAATTTACGAACCCAACTAAAAAGTCCGGGTAAAATTACGAACCCAACTAAAACTCCGGGTAAAATTACGAACCCAACTAAAAGTCCGGGTAAAAAATACGAACCCAACTAAAAAGTCCGGGTAAAATTGCGAACCCAACTAAAACTCCGGGTAAAATTACGAACCCAACTAAAACTCCGGGTAAAATATACGAACCCAACTAAAAAGTCCGGTTAAAAAATACGAACCTAACTTAAGACTCCGGGTAAAATTACGAACCCAACTAAAAAGTCCGGGTAAAATTACGAACCCAACTAAAACTCCGGGTAAAATTACGAACCCAACTAAACGTCCGGGTAAAAAATACGAACCCAACTAAAAATTCCGGGTAAAATTACGAACCCATGTAAAACTCCGGGTAAAATTACGAACCCAACTAAAACTCCGGGTAAAATTACGAACCCAACTAAAACTCCGGGTAAAATTACGAACCCAACTAAAAGTCCGGGTAAAAATACGAACCCAACTAAAAAGTCCGGGTAACTCAAGACTCCGGGTAAAATTACGAACCCAACTAAAACTCCGGGTAAAATTACGAACCCAACTAAAACTCCGGGTAAAATTACGAACCCAAGTAAAAGTCCGGGTAAAAAATACTAACCCAACTAAAAAGTCCGGGTAAAATTACGAACCCAACTAAAACTCCGGGTAAAATTATGAACCCAACTAAAAGTCCGGGTAAAAAATTCGAACCCAACTAAAAAGACCGGGTAAAATTACGAACCCAACTAAAACTCCGGGTAAAATTACGAACCCAACTAAAAAGTCCGGGTAAAATTACGAACCCAACTAAAAAGTCCGGGTAAATTTACGAACCCAACTAAAAAGTCCGGGTAAAATTACGAACCCAACTAAAACTCCGGGTAAAATTACGAACCCAACTAAAAGTCCGGGTAAAAAATACGAACCCAACTAAAAAGTCCGGGTAAAATTGCGAACCCAACTAAAACTCCGGGTAAAATTACGAACCCAACTAAAACTCCGGGTAAAATATACGAACCCAACTAAAAAGTCCGGTTAAAAAATACGAACCTAACTTAAGACTCCGGGTAAAATTACGAACCCAACTAAAAAGTCCGGGTAAAATTACGAACCCAACTAAAACTCCGGGTAAAATTACTAACTCAACTAAAAGTCCGGGTAAAATTACGAACCCAACTAAAACTCCGGGTAAAATTACGAACCCAACTAAAAGTCCGGGTAAAAAATACGAACCCAACTAAAAATTCCGGGTAAAATTACGAACCCAAGTAAAACTCCGGGTAAAATTACGAACCCAACTAAAACTCCGGGTAAAATTACGAACCCAACTAAAACTCCGGGTAAAATTACGAACCCAACTAAAAGTCCGGGTAAAAATACGAACCCAACTAAAAAGTCCGGGTAACTCAAGACTCCGGGTAAAATTACGAACCCAACTAAAACTCCGGCTAAAATTACGAACCCAACTAAAACTCCGGGTAAAATTACGAACCCAACTAAAAGTCCGGGTAAAAAATACGAACCCAACTAAAAAGTCCGGGTAAAATTACGAACCCAACTAAAACTCCGGGTAAAATTATGAACCCAACTAAAAGTCCGCGTAAAAAATTCGAACCCAACTAAAAAGTCCGGGTAAAATTACGAACCCAACTAAAACTCCGGGTAAAATTACGAACCCAACTAAAAAGTCCGGGTAAAATTACGAACCCAACTAAAAAGTCCGGGTAAAATTACGAACCCAACTAAAAAGTCCGGGTAAAATTACGAACCCAACTAAAACTCCGGGTAAAATTACGAACCCAACTAAAAGTCCGGGTAAAAAATACGAACCCAACTAAAAAGTCCGAGTAAAATTACGAACCCAACTAAAACTCCGGATAAAATTACGAACCCAACTAAAACTCCGGGTAAAATTACGAACCCAACTAAAACTCCGGGTAAAATTACGAACCCAACTAAAACTCCGGGTAAAATTACGAACCCAACTAAAAGTCCGGGTAAAAGATACGAACCCAACTAAAAAGTTCGGGTAAAATTACGAACCCAAGTAAAACTCCGGGTAAAATTACGAACCCAACTAAAACTCCGGGTAAAAATACGAACCCTACTAAAACTCCGGGTAAAAATACTAACCCAACTAAAAATTCCGGGTAAAAAATGCGAACCCAACTAAAACTCCGGGTAAAAAATACGAACCCAACTAAAACTCCGGGTAAAAAATACTAACCCAACTAAATAGTCCGGGTAAAAGATACGAACCCAACTAACACTCCGGGTAAAATTACGAACCCAACTAAAACTCCGGGTAAAAATACGAACCCAATTAAAACTCCGGGTAAAAATACTTACCCAACTAAAAAGTCCGGGTAAAAAATACGAACCCAACTAAAACTCCGGGTAAAAAATACGAACCCAACTAAAACTCCGGTAAAAGTACGAACCCAACTAAAACTCCGGTAAAAAATGCTAACCCAACTAAAATGTCGGGTAAAAAATACGAACCCAACTAAAACTCCGGTAAAATTACGAACCCAACTAAAACTCCGGTAAAAATACGAACCCAACTAAAACTCCGGGTAAAAATACTACTAACCCCAACTAAAAAGTCCGGATAAAAAATACGAACCCAACTAAAACTCCGGGTAAAATTACGAACCCAACTAAAACTCCGGGTAAAATTACGAACCCAACTAAAACTCCGGGTAAAATTACGAACCCAACTAAAAGTCCGGGTAAAAAATACGAACCCAACTAAAAAGTCCGGGTAAAATTACGAACCCAAGTAAAACTCCGGGTAAAATTACGAACCCAACTAAAACTCCGGGTAAAGAATACGAACCCAACTAAAAAGTCCGGATAAAAAATACGAACCTAACTTAAGACTCCGGGTAAAATTACGAACCCAACTAAAAAGTCCGGGTAAAATTACGAACCCAACTAAAAGTCCGGATAATATTACGAACCCAACTAAAACTCCGGTAAAATTACGAACTCAACTAAAACTCCGGGTAAAATTACGAACCCAACTAAAACTCCGGGTAAAATTACGAACCCAACTAAAACTCCGGGTAAAATTACGAACCCAAGTAAAAGTCCGGGTAAAAAATACTAACCCAACTAAAAAGTCCGGGTAAAATTACGAACCCAACTAAAACTCCGGGTAAAATTATGAACCCAACTAAAAGTCCGGGTAAAAAAATTCGAACCCAACTAAAAAGACCGGGTAAAATTACGAACCCAACTAAACTCCGGGTAAAATTACGAACCCAACTAAAAAGTCCGGGTAAAATTACGAACCCAACTAAAAAGTCCGGGTAAATTTACGAACCCAACTAAAAAGTCCGGGTAAAATTACGAACCCAACTAAAACTCCGGGTAAAATTACGAACCCAACTAAAAGTCCGGGTAAAAAATACGAACCCAACTAAAAAGTCCGGGTAAAATTGCGAACCCAACTAAAACTCCGGGTAAAATTACGAACCCAACTAAAACTCCGGGTAAAATATACGAACCCAACTAAAAAGTCCGGTTAAAAATACGAACCTAACTTAAGACTCCGGTAAAATTACGAACCCAACTAAAAGTCCGGGTAAAATTACGAACCCAACTAAAACTCCGGGTAAAATTACTAACTCAACTAAAAGTCCGGGTAAAATTACGAACCCAACTAAAACTCCGGGTAAAATTACGAACCCAACTAAAGTCCGGGTAAAAAATACGAACCCAACTAAAAATTCCGGGTAAAATTACGAACCCAAGTAAAACTCCGGGTAAAATTACGAACCCAACTAAAACTCCGGGTAAAATTACGAACCCAACTAAAACTCCGGGTAAAATTACGAACCCAACTAAAAGTCCGGGTAAAAATACGAACCCAACTAAAAAGTCCGGGTAACTCAAGACTCCGGGTAAAATTACGAACCCAACTAAAACTCCGGCTAAAATTACGAACCCAACTAAAACTCCGGGTAAAATTACGAACCCAACTAAAAGTCCGGGTAAAAAATACGAACCCAACTAAAAAGTCCGGGTAAAATTACGAACCCAACTAAAACTCCGGGTAAAATTATGAACCCAACTAAAAGTCCGGGTAAAAAATTCGAACCCAACTAAAAAGTCCGGGTAAAATTACGAACCCAACTAAAACTCCGGGAAAATTACGAACCAACTAAAAAGTCCGGGTAAAATTACGAACCCAACTAAAAAGTCCGGGTAAAATTACGAACCCAACTAAAAAGTCCGGGTAAAATTACGAACCCAACTAAAACTCCGGTAAAATTACGAACCCAACTAAAAGTCCGGGTAAAAAATACGAACCCAACTAAAAAGTCCGAGTAAAATTACGAACCCAACTAAAACTCCGGATAAAATTACGAACCCAACTAAAACTCCGGGTAAAATTACGAACCCAACTAAAACTCCGGGTAAAATTACGAACCCAACTAAAACTCCGGTAAAATTACGAACCCAACTAAAAGTCCGGGTAAAAGATACGAACCCAACTAAAAAGTTCGGGTAAAATTACGAACCCAAGTAAAACTCCGGGTAAAATTACGAACCCAACTAAAACTCCGGGTAAAAATACGAACCCTACTAAAACTCCGGGTAAAAATACTAACCCAACTAAAAATTCCGGGTAAAAAATGCGAACCCAACTAAAACTCCGGGTAAAAAATACGAACCCAACTAAAACTCCGGGTAAAAAATACTAACCCAACTAAATAGTCCGGGTAAAAGATACGAACCCAACTAACACTCCGGGTAAAATTACGAACCCAACTAAAACTCCGGGTAAAAATACGAACCCAATTAAAACTCCGGGTAAAAATACTTACCCAACTAAAAAGTCCGGGTAAAAAATACGAACCCAACTAAAACTCCGGGTAAAAAATACGAACCCAACTAAAACTCCGGGTAAAAGTACGAACCCAACTAAAACTCCGGGTAAAAAATGCTAACCCAACTAAAATGTCCGGGTAAAAAATACGAACCCAACTAAAACTCCGGGTAAAATTACGAACCCAACTAAAACTCCGGGTAAAAATACGAACCCAACTAAAACTCCGGGTAAAAATACTAACCCCAACTAAAAAGTCCGGATAAAAAATACGAACCCAACTAAAACTCCGGGTAAAATTACGAACCCAACTAAAACTCCGGGTAAAATTACGAACCCAACTAAAACTCCGGGTAAAATTACGAACCCAACTAAAAGTCCGGGTAAAAAATACGAACCCAACTAAAAAGTCCGGGTAAAATTACGAACCCAAGTAAAACTCCGGGTAAAATTACGAACCCAACTAAAACTCCGGGTAAAGAATACGAACCCAACTAAAAAGTCCGGATAAAAAATACGAACCTAACTTAAGACTCCGGGTAAAATTACGAACCCAACTAAAAAGTCCGGGTAAAATTACGAACCCAACTAAAAAGTCCGGATAATATTACGAACCCAACTAAAACTCCGGGTAAAATTACGAACTCAACTAAAACTCCGGGTAAAATTACGAACCCAACTAAAACTCCGGGTAAAATTACGAACCCAACTAAAAGTCCGGGTAAAAAATACGAACCCAACTAAAAAGTCCGGGTAAAATTACGAACCCAACTAAAACTCCGGGTAAAATTACGAACCCAACTAAAACTCCGGGTAAAATTACGAACCCAAGTAAAACTCCGGGTAAAATTACGAACCCAAGTACAACTCCGGGTAAAATTACGAACGCAACTAAAACTCCGGGTAAAATTACGAACCCAACTAAAACTCCGGGTAAAATTACGAACCCAACTAAAAGTCCGGGTAAAATTACGAACCCAACTAAAAAGTCCGGGTAAAATTACGAACCCAACTAAAAAGTCCGGGTAAAATTACGAACCCAACTAAAACTCCGGGTAAAATTACGAACCCAACTAAAACTCCGGGTAAAATTACGAACCCAACTAAAAGTCCGGGTAAAAAATACGAACCCAACTAAAAAGTCCGGGTAAAATTGCGAACCCAACTAAAACTCCGGGTAAAATTACGAACCCAACTAAAACTCCGGGTAAAAAATACGAACCCAACTAAAAAGTCCGGATAAAAAATACGAACCTAACTTAAGACTCCGGGTAAAATTACGAACCCAACTAAAAAGTCCGGGTAAAATTACGAACCCAACTAAAACTCCGGGTAAAATTACTAACTCAACTAAAAGTCCGGGTAAAATTACGAACCCAACTAAAACTCCGGGTAAAATTACGAACCCAACTAAAAGTCCGGGAAAAAAATACGAACCCAACTAAAAATTCCGGGTAAAATTACGAACCCAACTAA
The DNA here is from genome assembly GCA_964023965.1 of Melinopterus prodromus. Classification (NCBI taxonomy): domain Eukaryota; kingdom Metazoa; phylum Arthropoda; class Insecta; order Coleoptera; family Scarabaeidae; genus Melinopterus; species Melinopterus prodromus. The sequence goes on from CAXIES010000283.1 coordinate 91,086, forward strand.
AACTCCGGGTAAAATTACGAACCCAACTAAAACTCCGGGTAAAATTACGAACCCAAGTAAAACTCCGGGTAAAATTACGAACCCAAGTAAAACTCCGGGTAAAATTACGAACCCAACTAAAACTCCGGGTAAAATTACGAACCCAACTAAAACTCCGGGTAAAATTACGAACCCAACTAAAAGTCCGGGTAAAAATACGAACCCAACTAAAAAGTCCGGGTAACTCAAGACTCCGGGTAAAATTACGAACCCAACTAAAACTCCGGGTAAAATTACGAACCCAACTAAAACTCCGGGTAAAATTACGAACCCAACTAAAAGTCCGGGTAAAAAATACGAACCCAACTAAAAAGTCCGGGTAAAATTACGAACCCAACTAAAACTCCGGGTAAAATTATGAACCCAACTAAAAGTCCGGGTAAAAAATTCGAACCCAACTAAAAAGTCCGGGTAAAATTACGAACCCAACTAAAACTCCGGGTAAAATTACGAACCCAACTAAAAAGTCCGGGTAAAATTACGAACCCAACTAAAAAGTCCGGGTAAAATTACGAACCCAACTAAAAAGTCCGGGTAAAATTACGAACCCAACTAAAACTCCGGGTAAAATTACGAACCCAACTAAAACTCCGGGTAAAATTACGAACCCAAGTAAAACTCCGGGTAAAATTACGAACCCAAGTAAAACTCCGGGTAAAATTACGAACCCAACTAAAACTCCGGGTAAAATTACGAACCCAACTAAAACTCCGGGTAAAATTACGAACCCAACTAAAAGTCCGGGTAAAAGATACGAACCCAACTAAAAAGTTCGGGTAAAATTACGAACCCAAGTAAAACTCCGGGTAAAATTACGAACCCAACTAAAACTCCGGGTAAAATTACGAACCCAACTAAAAGTCCGGGTAAAAAATACGAACCCAACTAAAAAGTTCGGGTAAAATTACGAACCCAAGTAAAACTCCGGGTAAAATTACGAACCCAACTAAAACTCCGGGTAAAATTACGAACCCAACTAAAAAGTCCGGGTAAAATTACGAACCCAACTAAAACTCCGGGTAAAATTACCAACTCAACTAAAACTCCGGGTAAAATTACGAACCCAAATAAAACTCCGGGTAAAATTACGAACCCAACTAAAAGTCCGGGTAAAAAATACGAACCCAACTAAAAAGTCTGGGTAAAATTACGAACCCAACTAAACCTCCGGGTAAAATTGCGTACCCAACTAAAACTCCGGGTAAAATTACGAACCCAACTAAAACTCCGGGTACAATTACGAACCCAACTAAAAAGTCCGGGTAAAAAATACGAACCCAACTAAAACTCCGGCTAAAATTACGAACCCAACTAAAACTCCGGGTAAAAATACGAACCCAACTAAAACTCCGGGTAAAAATACGAACCCAACTAAAACTCCGGGTAAAAATACTAACCCAACTAAAAAGTCCGGGTAAAAAATACGAACCCAACTAAAAAGTCCGGGTAAAATTACGAACCCAAGTAAAACTCCGGGTAAAATTACGAACCCAACTAAAACTCCGGGTAAAGAATACGAACCCAACTAAAAAGTCCGGATAAAAAATACGAACCTAACTTAAGACTCCGGGTAAAATTACGAACCCAACTAAAAAGTCCGGGTAAAATTACGAACCCAACTAAAAAGTCCGGGTAAAATTACGAACCCAACTAAAACTCCGGGTAAAATTACGAACTCAACTAAAACTCCGGGTAAAATTACGAACCCAACTAAAACTCCGGGTAAAATTACGAACCCAACTAAAAGTCCGGGTAAAAAATACGAACCCAACTAAAAAGTCCGGGTAAAATTACGAACCCAACTAAAACTCCGGGTAAAATTACGAACCCAACTAAAACTCCGGGTAAAATTACGAACCCGAGTAAAACTCCGGGTAAAATTACGAACCCAAGTACAACTCCGGGTAAAATTACGAACGCAACTAAAACTCCGGGTAAAATTACGAACCCAACTAAAACTCCGGGTAAAATTACGAACCCAACTAAAAGTCCGGGTAAAATTACGAACCCAACTAAAAAGTCCGGGTAAAATTACGAACCCAACTAAAAAGTCCGGGTAAAATTACGAACCCAACTAAAACTCCGGGTAAAATTACGAACCCAACTAAAACTCCGGGTAAAATTACGAACCCAACTAAAAGTCCGGGTAAAAAATACGAACCCAACTAAAAAGTCCGGGTAAAATTGCGAACCCAACTAAAACTCCGGGTAAAATTACGAACCCAACTAAAACTCCGGGTAAAAAATACGAACCCAACTAAAAAGTCCGGATAAAAAATACGAACCTAACTTAAGACTCCGGGTAAAATTACGAACCCAACTAAAAAGTCCGGGTAAAATTACGAACCCAACTAAAACTCCGGGTAAAATTACTAACTCAACTAAAAGTCCGGGTAAAATTACGAACCCAACTAAAACTCCGGGTAAAATTACGAACCCAACTAAAAGTCCGGGAAAAAAATACGAACCCAACTAAAAATTCCGGGTAAAATTACGAACCCAACTAAAACTCCGGGTAAAATTACGAACCCAACTAAAACTCCGGGTAAAATTACGAACCCAAGTAAAACTCCGGGTAAAATTACGAACCCAAGTAAAACTCCGGGTAAAATTACGAACCCAACTAAAACTCCGGGTAAAATTACGAACCCAACTAAAACTCCGGGTAAAATTACGAACCCAACTAAAAGTCCGGGTAAAAATACGAACCCAACTAAAAAGTCCGGGTAACTCAAGACTCCGGGTAAAATTACGAACCCAACTAAAACTCCGGGTAAAAAATACGAACCCAACTAAAAAGTCCGGATAAAAAATACGAACCTAACTTAAGACTCCGGGTAAAATTACGAACCCAACTAAAAAGTCCGGGTAAAATTACGAACCCAACTAAAACTCCGGGTAAAATTACTAACTCAACTAAAAGTCCGGGTAAAATTACGAACCCAACTAAAACTCCGGGCAAAATTACGAACCCAACTAAAAGTCCGGGTAAAAAATACGAACCCAACTAAAAATTCCGGGTAAAATTACGAACCCAACTAAAACTCCGGGTAAAATTACGAACCCAACTAAAACTCCGGGTAAAATTACGAACCCAAGTAAAACTCCGGGTAAAATTACGAACCCAAGTAAAACTCCGGGTAAAATTACGAACCCAACTAAAACTCCGGGTAAAATTACGAACTCAACTAAAACTCCGGGTAAAATTACGAACCCAACTAAAAGTCCGGGTAAAAATACGAACCCAACTAAAAAGTCCGGGTAACTCAAGACTCCGGGTAAAATTACGAACCCAACTAAAACTCCGGGTAAAATTACGAACCCAACTAAAACTCCGGGTAAAATTACGAACCCAACTAAAAGTCCGGGTAAAAAATACGAACCCAACTAAAAAGTCCGGGTAAAATTACGAACCCAACTAAAACTCCGGGTAAAATTACGAACCCAAGTAAAACTCCGGGTAATATTACGAACCCAAGTAAAACTCCGGGTAAAATTACGAACCCAACTAAAACTCCGGGTAAAATTACGAACTCAACTAAAACTCCGGGTAAAATTACGAACCCAACTAAAAGTCCGGGTAAAAATACGAACCCAACTAAAAAGTCCGGGTAACTCAAGACTCCGGGTAAAATTACGAACCCAACTAAAACTCCGGGTAAAATTACGAACCCAACTAAAACTCCGGGTAAAATTACGAACCCAACTAAAAGTCCGGGTAAAAAATACGAACCCAACTAAAAAGTCCGGGTAAAATTACGAACCCAACTAAAACTCCGGGTAAAATTATGAACCCAACTAAAAGTCCGGGTAAAAAATTCGAACCCAACTAAAAAGTCCGGGTAAAATTACGAACCCAACTAAAACTCCGGGTAAAATTACGAACCCAACTAAAAAGTCCGGGTAAAATTACGAACCCAACTAAAAAGTCCGGGTAAAATTACGAACCCAACTAAAAAGTCCGGGTAAAATTACGAACCCAACTAAAACTCCGGGTAAAATTACGAACCCAACTAAAAGTCCGGGTAAAAAATACGAACCCAAGTAAAAAGTCCGAGTAAAATTACGAACCCAACTAAAACTCCGGATAAAATTACGAACCCAACTAAAACTCCGGGTAAAATTACGAACCCAAGTAAAACTCCGTGTAAAATTACGAACCCAAGTAAAACTCCGGGTAAAATTACGAACCCAACTAAAACTCCGGGTAAAATTACGAACCCAACTAAAACTCCGGGTAAAATTACGAACGCAACTAAAAGTCCGGGTAAAAGATACGAACCCAACTAAAAAGTTCGGGTAAAATTACGAACCCAAGTAAAACTCCGGGTAAAATTACAAACCCAACTAAAACTCCGGGTAAAAATACGAACCCTACTAAAACTCCGGGTAAAAATACTAACCCAACTAAAAATTCCGGGTAAAAAATGCGAACCCAACTAAAACTCCGGGTAAAAAATACGAACCCAACTAAAACTCCGGGTAAAAAATACTAACCCAACTAAATAGTCCGGGTAAAAGATACGAACCCAACTAAAACTTCGGGTAAAATTACGAACCCAACTAAAACTCCGGGTAAAAATACGAACCCAACTAAAACTCCGGGTAAAAATACTTACCCAACTAAAAAGTCCGGGTAAAAAATACGAACCCAACTAAAACTCCGGGTAAAAAATACGAACCCAACTAAAACTCCGGGTAAAAGTACGAACCCAACTAAAACTCCGGGTAAAAAAATGCTAACCCAACTAAAACTCCGGGTAAAAATACGAACCCAACTAAAACTCCGGGTAAAAATACTAACCCCAACTAAAAAGTCCGGGTAAAAAATACGAACCCAACTAAAACTCCGGGTTAAATTTCGAACCCAACTAAAACTCCGGGTAAAATTACGAACCCAACTAAAACTCCGGGTAAACTTACGAACCCAACTAAAAGTCCGGGTAAAAAATACGAACCCAACTAAAAAGTCCGGGTAAAATTACGAACCCAAGTAAAACTCCGGGTAAAATTACGAACCCAACTAAAACTCCGGTAAAAAATACGAACCCAACTAAAAAGTCCGGATAAAAAATACGAACCTAACTTAAGACTCCGGGTAAAATTACGAACCCAACTAAAAAGTCCGGGTAAAATTACGAACCCAACCAAAAAGTCCGGGTAAAATTACGAACCCAACTAAAACTCCGGGTAAAATTACGAACTCAACTAAAACTCCGGGTAAAATTACGAACCCAACTAAAAGTCCGGGTAAAAAATACGAACCCAACTAAAAAGTCCGGGTAAAATTACGAAACCAACTAAAACTCCGGGTAAAATTACGAACCCAACTAAAACTCCGGGTAAAATTACGAACCCAAGTAAAACTCCGGGTAAAATTACGAACCCAAGTACAACTCCGGGTAAAATTACGAACCCAACTAAAACTCCGGGTAAAATTACGAACCCAAGTAAAACTCCGGGTAAAATTGCGAACCCAACTAAAACTCCGGGTAAAATTACGAACCCAACTAAAACTCCGGGTAAAAAATACGAACCCAACTAAAAAGTCCGGATAAAAAATACGAACCTAACTTAAGACTCCGGGTAAAATTACGAACCCAACTAAAAAGTCCGGGTAAAATTACGAACCCAACTAAAACTCCGGGTAAAATTACTAACTCAACTAAAAGTCCGGGTAAAATTACGAACCCAACTAAAACTCCGGGTAAAATTACGAACCCAACTAAAAGTCCGGGTAAAAAATACGAACCCAACTAAAAATTCCGGGTAAAATTACGAACCCAACTAAAACTCCGGATAAAATTACGAACCCAACTAAAACTCCGGGTAAATTACGAACCCAAGTAAAACTCCGGGTAAAATTACGAACCCAAGTAAAACTCCGGGTAAAATTACGAACCCAACTAAAACTCCGGGTAAAATTACGAACCCAACTAAAACTCCGGGTAAAATTACGAACCCAACTAAAAGTCCGGGTAAAAATACGAACCCAACTAAAAAGTCCGGGTAACTCAAGACTCCGGGTAAAATTACGAACCCAACTAAAACTCCGGGTAAAATTACGAACCCAACTAAAACTCCGGGTAAAATTACGAACCCAAGTAAAAGTCCGGGTAAAAAATACTAACCCAACTAAAAAGTCCGGGTAAAATTACGAACCCAACTAAAACTCCGGGTAAAATTATGAACCCAACTAAAAGTCCGGGTAAAAAATTCGAACCCAACTAAAAAGACCGGGGTAAAATTACGAACCCAACTAAAACTCCGGGTAAAATTACGAACCCAACTAAAAAGTCCGGGTAAAATTACGAACCCAACTAAAAAGTCCGGGTAAATTTACGAACCCAACTAAAAAGTCCGGGTAAAATTACGAACCCAACTAAAACTCCGGGTAAAATTACGAACCCAACTAAAAGTCCGGGTAAAAAATACGAACCCAACTAAAAAGTCCGGGTAAAATTGCGAACCCAACTAAAACTCCGGTAAAATTACGAACCCAACTAAAACTCCGGGTAAAATATACGAACCCAACTAAAAAGTCCGGTTAAAAAATACGAACCTAACTTAAGACTCCGGGTAAAATTACGAACCCAACTAAAAAGTCCGGGTAAAATTACGAACCCAACTAAAACTCCGGGTAAAATTACGAACCCAACTAAAAGTCCGGGTAAAAAATACGAACCCAACTAAAAATTCCGGGTAAAATTACGAACCCAACTAAAACTCCGGGTAAAATTACGAACCCAACTAAAACTCCGGGTAAAATTACGAACCCAAGTAAAACTCCGGGTAAAATTACGAACCCAAGTAAAACTCCGGGTAAAATTACGAACCCAACTAAAACTCCGGGTAAAATTACGAACCCAACTAAAACTCCGGGTAAAATTACGAACCCAACTAAAAGTCCGGGTAAAAATACGAACCCAACTAAAAAGTCCGGGTAACTCAAGACTCCGGGTAAAATTACGAACCCAACTAAAACTCCGGGTAAAATTACGAACCCAACTAAAACTCCGGGTAAAATTACGAACCCAAGTAAAAGTCCGGGTAAAAAAATACTAACCCAACTAAAAAGTCCGGGTAAAATTACGAACCCAACTAAAACTCCGGGTAAAATTATGAACCCAACTAAAAGTCCGGGTAAAAAATTCGAACCCCAACTAAAAAGACCGGGTAAAATTACGAACCCAACTAAAACTCCGGGTAAAATTACGAACCCAACTAAAAAGTCCGGATAAAATTACGAACCCAACTAAAAAGTCCGGGTAAATTTACGAACCCAACTAAAAAGTCCGGGTAAAATTACGAACCCAACTAAAACTCCGGGTAAAATTACGAACCCAACTAAAAGTCCGGGTAAAAAATACGAACCCAACTAAAAAGTCCGGGTAAAATTGCGAACCCAACTAAAACTCCGGGTAAAATTACGAACCCAACTAAAACTCCGGGTAAAATATACGAACCCAACTAAAAAGTCCGGTTAAAAAATACGAACCTAACTTAAGACTCCGGGTAAAATTACGAACCCAACTAAAAAGTCCGGGTAAAATTACGAACCCAACTAAAACTCCGGGTAAAATTACTAACTCAACTAAAAGTCCGGGTAAAATTACGAACCCAACTAAAACTCCGGGTAAAATTACGAACCCAACTAAAAGTCCGGGTAAAAAATACGAACCCAACTAAAAATTCCGGGTAAAATTACGAACCCAACTAAAACTCCGGGTAAAATTACGAACCCAACTAAAACTCCGGGTAAAATTACGAACCCAAGTAAAACTCCGGGTAAAATTACGAACCCAAGTAAAACTCCGGGTAAAATTACGAACCCAACTAAAACTCCGGGTAAAATTACGAACCCAACTAAAACTCCGGGTAAAATTACGAACCCAACTAAAAGTCCGGGTAAAAATACGAACCCAACTAAAAAGTCCGGGTAACTCAAGACTCCGGGTAAAATTACGAACCCAACTAAAACTCCGGGTAAAATTACGAACCCAACTAAAACTCCGGGTAAAATTACGAACCCAACTAAAAGTCCGGGTAAAAAATACGAACCCAACTAAAAAGTCCGGGTAAAATTACGAACCCAACTAAAACTCCGGGTAAAATTATGAACCCAACTAAAAGTCCGGGTAAAAAATTCGAACCCAACTAAAAAGTCCGGGTAAAATTACGAACCCAACTAAAACTCCGGGTAAAATTACGAACCCAACTAAAAAGTCCGGGTAAAATTACGAACCCAACTAAAAAGTCCGGGTAAAATTACGAACCCAACTAAAAAGTCCGGGTAAAATTACGAACCCAACTAAAACTCCGGGTAAAATTACGAACCCAACTAAAAGTCCGGGTAAAAAATACGAACCCAACTAAAAAGTCCGAGTAAAATTACGAACCCAACTAAAACTCCGGATAAAATTACGAACCCAACTAAAACTCCGGGTAAAATTACGAACCCAACTAAAACTCCGGGTAAAATTACGAACCCAACTAAAACTCCGGGTAAAATTACGAACCCAACTAAAAGTCCGGGTAAAAGATACGAACCCAACTAAAAAGTTCGGGTAAAATTACGAACCCAAGTAAAACTCCGGGTAAAATTACGAACCCAACTAAAACTCCGGGTAAAAATACGAACCCTACTAAAACTCCGGGTAAAAATACTAACCCAACTAAAAATTCCGGGTAAAAAATGCGAACCCAACTAAAACTCCGGGTAAAAAATACGAACCCAACTAAAACTCCGGGTAAAAAATACTAACCCAACTAAATAGTCCGGGTAAAAGATACGAACCCAACTAACACTCCGGGTAAAATTACGAACCCAACTAAAACTCCGGGTAAAAATACGAACCCAATTAAAACTCCGGGTAAAAATACTTACCCAACTAAAAAGTCCGGGTAAAAAATACGAACCCAACTAAAACTCCGGGTAAAAAATACGAACCCAACTAAAACTCCGGGTAAAAGTACGAACCCAACTAAAACTCCGGGTAAAAAATGCTAACCCAACTAAAATGTCCGGGTAAAAAATACGAACCCAACTAAAACTCCGGGTAAAATTACGAACCCAACTAAAACTCCGGGTAAAAATACGAACCCAACTAAAACTCCGGGTAAAAATACTAACCCCAACTAAAAAGTCCGGATAAAAAATACGAACCCAACTAAAACTCCGGGTAAAATTACGAACCCAACTAAAACTCCGGGTAAAATTACGAACCCAACTAAAACTCCGGGTAAAATTACGAACCCAACTAAAAGTCCGGGTAAAAAATACGAACCCAACTAAAAAGTCCGGGTAAAATTACGAACCCAAGTAAAACTCCGGGTAAAATTACGAACCCAACTAAAACTCCGGGTAAAGAATACGAACCCAACTAAAAAGTCCGGATAAAAAATACGAACCTAACTTAAGACTCCGGCTAAAATTACGAACCCAACTAAAAAGTCCGGGTAAAATTACGAACCCAACTAAAAAGTCCGGGTAAAATTACGAACCCAACTAAAACTCCGGGTAAAATTACGCACTCAACTAAAACTCCGGGTAAAATTACGAACCCAACTAAAACTCCGGGTAAAATTACGAACCCAACTAAAAGTCCGGGTAAAAAATACGAACCCAACTAAAAAGTCCGGGTAAAATTACGAACCCAACTAAAACTCCGGGTAAAATTACGAACCCAACTAAAACTCCGGGTAAAATTACGAACCCAAGTAAAACTCCGGGTAAAATTACGAACCCAAGTACAACTCCGGGTAAAATTACGAACGCAACTAAAACTCCGGGTAAAATTACGAACCCAACTAAAACTCCGGGTAAAATTACGAACCCAACTAAAAGTCCGGGTAAAATTACGAACCCAACTAAAAAGTCCGGGTAAAATTACGAACCCAACTAAAAAGTCCGGGTAAAATTACGAACCCAACTAAAACTCCGGGTAAAATTACGAACCCAACTAAAACTCCGGGTAAAATTACGAACCCAACTAAAAGTCCGGGTAAAAAATACGAACCCAACTAAAAAGTCCGGGTAAAATTGCGAACCCAACTAAAACTCCGGGTAAAATTACGAACCCAACTAAAACTCCGGGTAAAAAATACGAACCCAACTAAAAAGTCCGGATAAAAAATACGAACCTAACTTAAGACTCCGGGTAAAATTACGAACCCAACTAAAAAGTCCGGGTAAAATTACGAACCCAACTAAAACTCCGGGTAAAATTACTAACTCAACTAAAAGTCCGGGTAAAATTACGAACCCAACTAAAACTCCGGGTAAAATTACGAACCCAACTAAAAGTCCGGGAAAAAAATACGAACCCAACTAAAAATTCCGGGTAAAATTACGAACCCAACTAAAACTCCGGGTAAAATTACGAACCCAACTAAAACTCCGGGTAAAATTACGAACCCAAGTAAAACTCCGGGTAAAATTACGAACCCAAGTAAAACTCCGGGTAAAATTACGAACCCAACTAAAACTCCGGGTAAAATTACGAACCCAACTAAAACTCCGGGTAAAATTACGAACCCAACTAAAAGTCCGGGTAAAAATACGAACCCAACTAAAAAGTCCGGGTAACTCAAGACTCCGGGTAAAATTACGAACCCAACTAAAACTCCGGGTAAAATTACGAACCCAACTAAAACTCCGGGTAAAATTACGAACCCAACTAAAAGTCCGGGTAAAAAATACGAACCCAACTAAAAAGTCCGGGTAAAATTACGAACCCAACTAAAACTCCGGGTAAAATTATGAACCCAACTAAAAGTCCGGGTAAAAAATTCGAACCCAACTAAAAAGTCCGGGTAAAATTACGAACCCAACTAAAACTCCGGGTAAAATTACGAACCCAACTAAAAAGTCCGGGTAAAATTACGAACCCAACTAAAAAGTCCGGGTAAAATTACGAACCCAACTAAAAAGTCCGGGTAAAATTACGAACCCAACTAAAACTCCGGGTAAAATTACGAACCCAACTAAAACTCCGGGTAAAATTACGAACCCAAGTAAAACTCCGGGTAAAATTACGAACCCAAGTAAAACACCGGGTAAAATTACGAACCCAACTAAAACTCCGGGTAAAATTACGAACCCAACTAAAACTCCGGGTAAAATTACGAACCCAACTAAAAGTCCGGGTAAAAGATACGAACCCAACTAAAAAGTTCGGGTAAAATTACGAACCCAAGTAAAACTCCGGGTAAAATTACGAACCCAACTAAAACTCCGGGTAAAATTACGAACCCAACTAAAAGTCCGGGTAAAAAATACGAACCCAACTAAAAAGTTCGGGTAAAATTACGAACCCAAGTAAAACTCCGGGTAAAATTACGAACCCAACTAAAACTCCGGGTAAAATTACGAACCCAACTAAAAAGTCCGGGTAAAATTACGAACCCAACTAAAACTCCGGGTAAAATTACCAACTCAACTAAAACTCCGGGTAAAATTACGAACCCAAATAAAACTCCGGGTAAAATTACGAACCCAACTAAAAGTCCGGGTAAAAAATACGAACCCAACTAAAAAGTCCGGGTAAAATTACGAACCCAACTAAACCTCCGGGTAAAATTGCGTACCCAACTAAAACTCCGGGTAAAATTACGAACCCAACTAAAACTCCGGGTACAATTACGAACCCAACTAAAAAGTCCGGGTAAAAAATACGAACCCAACTAAAACTCCGGCTAAAATTACGAACCCAACTAAAACTCCGGGTAAAAATACGAACCCAACTAAAACTCCGGGTAAAAATACGAACCCAACTAAAACTCCGGGTAAAAATACTAACCCAACTAAAAAGTCCGGGTAAAAAATACGAACCCAACTAAAAAGTCCGGGTAAAATTACGAACCCAAGTAAAACTCCGGGTAAAATTACGAACCCAACTAAAACTCCGGGTAAAGAATACGAACCCAACTAAAAAGTCCGGATAAAAAATACGAACCTAACTTAAGACTCCGGGTAAAATTACGAACCCAACTAAAAAGTCCGGGTAAAATTACGAACCCAACTAAAAAGTCCGGGTAAAATTACGAACCCAACTAAAACTCCGGGTAAAATTACGAACTCAACTAAAACTCCGGGTAAAATTACGAACCCAACTAAAACTCCGGGTAAAATTACGAACCCAACTAAAAGTCCGGGTAAAAAATACGAACCCAACTAAAAAGTCCGGGTAAAATTACGAACCCAACTAAAACTCCGGGTAAAATTACGAACCCAACTAAAACTCCGGGTAAAATTACGAACCCGAGTAAAATTCCGGGTAAAATTACGAACCCAAGTACAACTCCGGGTAAAATTACGAACGCAACTAAAACTCCGGGTAAAATTACGAACCCAACTAAAACTCCGGGTAAAATTACGAACCCAACTAAAAGTCCGGGTAAAATTACGAACCCAACTAAAAAGTCCGGGTAAAATTACGAACCCAACTAAAAAGTCCGGGTAAAATTACGAACCCAACTAAAACTCCGGGTAAAATTACGAACCCAACTAAAACTCCGGGTAAAATTACGAACCCAACTAAAAGTCCGGGTAAAAAATACGAACCCAACTAAAAAGTCCGGGTAAAATTGCGAACCCAACTAAAACTCCGGGTAAAATTACGAACCCAACTAAAACTCCGGGTAAAAAATACGAACCCAACTAAAAAGTCCGGATAAAAAATACGAACCTAACTTAAGACTCCGGGTAAAATTACGAACCCAACTAAAAAGTCCGGGTAAAATTACGAACCCAACTAAAACTCCGGGTAAAGAATGCGAACCCAACTAAAAAGTCCGGATAAAAAATACGAACCTAACTTAAGACTCCGGCTAAAATTACGAACCCAACTAAAAAGTCCGGGTAAAATTACGAACCCAACTAAAAAGTCCGGGTAAAATTACGAACCCAACTAAAACTCCGGGTAAAATTACGAACTCAACTAAAACTCCGGGTAAAATTACGAACCCAACTAAAACTCCGGGTAAAATTACGAACCCAACTAAAAGTCCGGTAAAAAATACGAACCCAACTAAAAAGTCCGGGTAAAATTACGAACCCAACTAAAACACCGGGTAAAATTACGAACCCAACTAAAACTCCGGGTAAAATTACGAACCCAAGTAAAACACCGGGTAAAATTACGAACCCAAGTACAACTCCGGTAAAATTACGAACGCAACTAAAACTCCGGGTAAAATTACGAACCCAACTAAAAAGTCCGGGTAAAATTACGAACCCAACTAAAAAGTCCGGGTAAAATTACGAACCCAACTAAAACTCCGGGTAAAATTACGAACCCAACTAAAACTCCGGGTAAAATTACGAACCCAACTAAAAGTCCGGGTAAAAAATACGAACCCAACTAAAAAGTCCGGGTAAAATTGCGAACCCAACTAAAACTCCGGGTAAAATTACGAACCCAACTAAAACTCCGGGTAAAAAATACGAACCCAACTAAAAAGTCCGGATAAAAAATACGAACCTAACTTAAGACTCCGGGTAAAATTACGAACCCAACTAAAAAGTCCGGGTAAAATTACGAACCCAACTAAAACTCCGGGTAAAATTACTAACTCAACTAAAAGTCCGGGTAAAATTACGAACCCAACTAAAACTCCGGGTAAAATTACGAACCCAACTAAAAGTCCGGGAAAAAAATACGAACCCAACTAAAAATTCCGGGTAAAATTACGAACCCAACTAAAACTCCGGGTAAAATTACGAACCCAACTAAAACTCCGGGTAAAATTACGAACCCAAGTAAAACTCCGGGTAAAATTACGAACCCAAGTAAAACTCCGGGTAAAATTACGAACCCAACTAAAACTCCGGGTAAAATTACGAACCCAACTAAAACTCCGGGTAAAATTACGAACCCAACTAAAAGTCCGGGTAAAAATACGAACCCAACTAAAAAGTCCGGGTAACTCAAGACTCCGGGTAAAATTACGAACCCAACTAAAACTCCGGGTAAAATTACGAACCCAACTAAAACTCCGGGTAAAATTACGAACCCAACTAAAAGTCCGGGTAAAAAATACGAACCCAACTAAAAAGTCCGGGTAAAATTACGAACCCAACTAAAACTCCGGGTAAAATTATGAACCCAACTAAAAGTCCGGGTAAAAAATTCGAACCCAACTAAAAAGTCCGGGTAAAATTACGAACCCAACTAAAACTCCGGGTAAAGAATGCGAACCCAACTAAAAAGTCCGGATAAAAAATACGAACCTAACTTAAGACTCCGGCTAAAATTACGAACCCAACTAAAAAGTCCGGGTAAAATTACGAACCCAACTAAAAAGTCCGGGTAAAATTACGAACCCAACTAAAACTCCGGGTAAAATTACGAACTCAACTAAAACTCCGGGTAAAATTACGAACCCAACTAAAACTCCGGGTAAAATTACGAACCCAACTAAAAGTCCGGGTAAAAAATACGAACCCAACTAAAAAGTCCGGGTAAAATTACGAACCCAACTAAAACACCGGGTAAAATTACGAACCCAACTAAAACTCCGGGTAAAATTACGAACCCAAGTAAAACACCGGGTAAAATTACGAACCCAAGTACAACTCCGGGTAAAATTACGAACGCAACTAAAACTCCGGGTAAAATTACGAACCCAACTAAAACACCGGGTAAAATTACGAACCCAACTAAAAGTCCGGGTAAAATTACGAACCCAACTAAAAAGTCCGGGTAAAATTACGAACCCAACTAAAAAGTCCGGGTAAAATTACGAACCCAACTAAAACTCCGGGTAAAATTACGAACCCAACTAAAACTCCGGGTAAAATTACGAACCCAACTAAAAGTCCGGGTAAAAAATACGAACCCAACTAAAAAGTCCGGGTAAAATTGCGAACCCAACTAAAACTCCGGGTAAAATTACGAACCCAACTAAAACTCCGGGTAAAAAATACGAACCCAACTAAAAAGTCCGGATAAAAAATACGAACCTAACTTAAGACTCCGGGTAAAATTACGAACCCAA
Source organism: Melinopterus prodromus (assembly GCA_964023965.1). Taxonomy (NCBI): domain Eukaryota; kingdom Metazoa; phylum Arthropoda; class Insecta; order Coleoptera; family Scarabaeidae; genus Melinopterus; species Melinopterus prodromus. The sequence goes on from CAXIES010000283.1 coordinate 106,125, forward strand.
CTAAAAAGTCCGGGTAAAATTACGAACCCAACTAAAACTCCGGGTAAAATTACTAACTCAACTAAAAGTCCGGGTAAAATTACGAACCCAACTAAAACTCCGGGTAAAATTACGAACCCAACTAAAAGTCCGGGAAAAAAATACGAACCCAACTAAAAATTCCGGGTAAAATTACGAACCCAACTAAAACTCCGGGTAAAATTACGAACCCAACTAAAACTCCGGGTAAAATTACGAACCCAAGTAAAACTCCGGGTAAAATTACGAACCCAAGTAAAACTCCGGGTAAAATTACGAACCCAACTAAAACTCCGGTAAAATTACGAACCCAACTAAAACTCCGGGTAAAATTACGAACCCAACTAAAAGTCCGGGTAAAAATACGAACCCAACTAAAAAGTCCGGGTAACTCAAGACTCCGGGTAAAATTACGAACCCAACTAAAACTCCGGGTAAAATTACGAACCCAACTAAAACTCCGGGTAAAATTACGAACCCAACTAAAAGTCCGGGTAAAAAATACGAACCCAACTAAAAAGTCCGGGTAAAATTACGAACCCAACTAAAACTCCGGGTAAAATTATGAACCCAACTAAAAGTCCGGGTAAAAAATTCGAACCCAACTAAAAAGTCCGGGTAAAATTACGAACCCAACTAAAACTCCGGGTAAAATTACGAACCCAACTAAAAAGTCCGGGTAAAATTACGAACCCAACTAAAAAGTCCGGGTAAAATTACGAACCCAACTAAAAAGTCCGGGTAAAATTACGAACCCAACTAAAACTCCGGGTAAAATTACGAACCCAACTAAAACTCCGGGTAAAATTACGAACCCAAGTAAAACTCCCGGTAAAATTACGAACCCAAGTAAAACACCGGGTAAAATTACGAACCCAACTAAAACTCCGGGTAAAATTACGAACCCAACTAAAACTCCGGGTAAAATTACGAACCCAACTAAAAGTCCGGGTAAAAGATACGAACCCAACTAAAAAGTTCGGGTAAAATTACGAACCCAAGTAAAACTCCGGGTAAAATTACGAACCCAACTAAAACTCCGGGTAAAATTACGAACCCAACTAAAAGTCCGGGTAAAAAATACGAACCCAACTAAAAAGTTCGGGTAAAATTACGAACCCAAGTAAAACTCCGGGTAAAATTACGAACCCAACTAAAACTCCGGGTAAAATTACGAACCCAACTAAAAAGTCCGGGTAAAATTACGAACCCAACTAAAACTCCGGGTAAAATTACCAACTCAACTAAAACTCCGGGTAAAATTACGAACCCAAATAAAACTCCGGGTAAAATTACGAACCCAACTAAAAGTCCGGGTAAAAAATACGAACCCAACTAAAAAGTCCGGGTAAAATTACGAACCCAACTAAACCTCCGGGTAAAATTGCGTACCCAACTAAAACTCCGGGTAAAATTACGAACCCAACTAAAACTCCGGGTACAATTACGAACCCAACTAAAAAGTCCGGGTAAAAAATACGAACCCAACTAAAACTCCGGCTAAAATTACGAACCCAACTAAAACTCCGGGTAAAAATACGAACCCAACTAAAACTCCGGGTAAAAATACGAACCCAACTAAAACTCCGGGTAAAAATACTAACCCAACTAAAAAGTCCGGGTAAAAAATACGAACCCAACTAAAAAGTCCGGGTAAAATTACGAACCCAAGTAAAACTCCGGGTAAAATTACGAACCCAACTAAAACTCCGGGTAAAGAATACGAACCCAACTAAAAAGTCCGGATAAAAAATACGAACCTAACTTAAGACTCCGGGTAAAATTACGAACCCAACTAAAAAGTCCGGGTAAAATTACGAACCCAACTAAAAAGTCCGGGTAAAATTACGAACCCAACTAAAACTCCGGGTAAAATTACGAACTCAACTAAAACTCCGGGTAAAATTACGAACCCAACTAAAACTCCGGGTAAAATTACGAACCCAACTAAAAGTCCGGGTAAAAAATACGAACCCAACTAAAAAGTCCGGGTAAAATTACGAACCCAACTAAAACTCCGGGTAAAATTACGAACCCAACTAAAACTCCGGGTAAAATTACGAACCCGAGTAAAATTCCGGGTAAAATTACGAACCCAAGTACAACTCCGGGTAAAATTACGAACGCAACTAAAACTCCGGGTAAAATTACGAACCCAACTAAAACTCCGGGTAAAATTACGAACCCAACTAAAAGTCCGGGTAAAATTACGAACCCAACTAAAAAGTCCGGGTAAAATTACGAACCCAACTAAAAAGTCCGGGTAAAATTACGAACCCAACTAAAACTCCGGGTAAAATTACGAACCCAACTAAAACTCCGGGTAAAATTACGAACCCAACTAAAAGTCCGGGTAAAAAATACGAACCCAACTAAAAAGTCCGGGTAAAATTGCGAACCCAACTAAAACTCCGGGTAAAATTACGAACCCAACTAAAACTCCGGGTAAAAAATACGAACCCAACTAAAAAGTCCGGATAAAAAATACGAACCTAACTTAAGACTCCGGGTAAAATTACGAACCCAACTAAAAAGTCCGGGTAAAATTACGAACCCAACTAAAACTCCGGGTAAAATTACTAACTCAACTAAAAGTCCGGGTAAAATTACGAACCCAACTAAAACTCCGGGTAAAATTACGAACCCAACTAAAAGTCCGGGAAAAAAATACGAACCCAACTAAAAATTCCGGGTAAAATTACGAACCCAACTAAAACTCCGGGTAAAATTACGAACCCAACTAAAACTCCGGGTAAAATTACGAACCCAAGTAAAACTCCGGGTAAAATTACGAACCCAAGTAAAACTCCGGGTAAAATTACGAACCCAACTAAAACTCCGGGTAAAATTACGAACCCAACTAAAACTCCGGGTAAAATTACGAACCCAACTAAAAGTCCGGGTAAAAATACGAACCCAACTAAAAAGTCCGGGTAACTCAAGACTCCGGGTAAAATTACGAACCCAACTAAAACTCCGGGTAAAATTACGAACCCAACTAAAACTCCGGGTAAAATTACGAACCCAACTAAAAGTCCGGGTAAAAAATACGAACCCAACTAAAAAGTCCGGGTAAAATTACGAACCCAACTAAAACTCCGGGTAAAATTATGAACCCAACTAAAAGTCCGGGTAAAAAATTCGAACCCAACTAAAAAGTCCGGTTAAAATTACGAACCCAACTAAAACTCCGGGTAAAATTACGAACCCAACTAAAAAGTCCGGGTAAAATTACGAACCCAACTAAAAAGTCCGGGTAAAATTACGAACCCAACTAAAAAGTCCGGGTAAAATTACGAACCCAACTAAAACTCCGGGTAAAATTACGAACCCAACTAAAACTCCGGGTAAAATTACGAACCCAAGTAAAACTCCGGGTAAAATTACGAACCCAAGTAAAACTCCGGGTAAAATTACGAACCCAACTAAAACTCCGGGTAAAATTACGAACCCAACTAAAACTCCGGGTAAAATTACGAACCCAACAAAAAGTCCGGGTAAAAGATACGAACCCAACTAAAAAGTTCGGGTAAAATTACGAACCCAAGTAAAACTCCGGGTAAAATTACGAACCCAACTAAAACTCCGGGTAAAATTACGAACCCAACTAAAAGTCCGGGTAAAAAATACGAACCCAACTAAAAAGTTCGGGTAAAATTACGAACCCAAGTAAAACTCCGGGTAAAATTACGAACCCAACTAAAACTCCGGGTAAAATTACGAACCCAACTAAAAACTCCGGGTAAAATTACGAACCCAACTAAAACTCCGGGTAAAATTACGAACTCAACTAAAACTCCGGGTAAAATTACGAACCCAAATAAAACTCCGGGTAAAATTACGAACCCAACTAAAAGTCCGGGTAAAAAATACGAACCCAACTAAAAAGTCCGGGTAAAATTACGAACCCAACTAAACCTCCGGGTAAAATTGCGTACCCAACTAAAACTCCGGGTAAAATTACGAACCCAACTAAAACTCCGGGTACAATTACGAACCCAACTAAAAAGTCCGGGTAAAAAATACGAACCCAACTAAAACTCCGGCTAAAATTACGAACCCAACTAAAACTCCGGGTAAAAATACGAACCCAACTAAAACTCCGGGTAAAAATACGAACCCAACTAAAACTCCGGGTAAAAATACTAACCCAACTAAAAAGTCCGGGTAAAAAATACGAACCCAACTAAAACTCCGGGTAAAATTACGAACCCAACTAAAACTCCGGGTAAAAAATACGAACCCAACTAAAAAGTCCGGATAAAAAATACGAACCTAACTTAAGACTCCGGGTAAAATTACGAACCCAACTAAAACTCCGGGTAAAAGTACGAACCCAACTAAAACTCCGGGTAAAAATACGAACCCAACTAAAACTCCGGGCAAAAATACTAACCCAACTAAAAAGTCCGGGTAAAAAATACGAACCCAACTAAAACTCTGGATAAAATTACGAACTCAACTAAAACTCCGGGTAAAAATACGAACCCAACTAAAACTCCGGGTAAAAATACTAACCCAACTAAAAAGTCCGGGTTAAAAATACGAACCCAACTAAAATTCCGGGTAAAATTACGAACCCAACTAAAACTCCGGGTAAAAATACGAACCCTACTAAAACTCCGGGTAAAAATACTAACCCAACTAAAAATTCCGGGTAAAAATGCGAACCCAACTAAAACTCCGGGTAAAAAACACGAACCCAACTAAAACTCCGGGTAAAAAATACTAACCCAACTAAATAGTCCGGGTAAAAGATACGAACCCAACTAAAACTCCGGGTAAAATTACGAACCCAACTAAAACTCCGGGTAAAAATACGAACCCAACTAAAACTCCGGGAAAAAATACTTACCCAACTAAAAAGTCCGGGTAAAAAATACGAACCCAACTAAAACTCCGGGTAAAAAATACGAACCCAACTAAAACTCCGGGTAAAAGTACGAACCCAACTAAAACTCCGGGTAAAAAATGCTAACCCAACTAAAATGTCCGGGTAAAAAATACGAACCCAACTAAAACTCCGGGTAAAATTACGAACCCAACTAAAACTCCGGGTAAAAATACGAACCCAACTAAAACTCCGGGTAAAATTACGAACCCAACTAAAAGTCCGGGTAAAAAATACGAACCCAACTAAAAAGTCCGGGTAAAATTGCGAACCCAACTAAAACTCCGGGTAAAATTACGAACCCAACTAAAACTCCGGGTAAAAAATACGAACCCAACTAAAAAGTCCGGATAAAAAATACGAACCTAACTTAAGACTCCGCGTAAAATTACGAACCCAACTAAAAAGTCCGGGTAAAATTACGAACCCAACTAAACCTCCGGGTAAAATTGCGTACCCAACTAAAACTCCGGGTAAAATTACGAACCCAACTAAAACTCCGGGTACAATTACGAACCCAACTAAAAAGTCCGGGTAAAAAATACGAACCCAACTAAAACTCCGGCTAAAATTACGAACCCAACTAAAACTCCGGGTAAAAATACGAACCCAACTAAAACTCCGGGTAAAAATACGAACCCAACTAAAACTCCGGGTAAAAATACTAACACAACTAAAAAGTCCGGGTAAAAAATACGAACCCAACTAAAACTCCGGGTAAAATTACGAACCCAACTAAAACTCCGGGTAAAATTACGAACCCAACTAAAAGTCCGGGTAAAAAATACGAACCCAACTAAAAAGTCCGGGTAAAATTACGAACCCAACTAAAACTCCGGGTAAAATTACGAACCCAACTAAAACTCCGGGTAAAATTACGAACCCAAGTAAAACTCCGGGTAAAATTACGAACCCAAGTACAACTCCGGGTAAAATTACGAACGCAACTAAAACTCCGGGTAAAATTACGAACCCAACTAAAACTCCGGGTAAAATTACGAATCCAACTAAAAGTCCGGGTAAAATTACGAACCCAACTAAAAAGTCCGGGTAAAATTACGAACCCAACTAAAAAGTCCGGGTAAAATTACGAACCCAACTAAAACTCCGGGTAAAATTACGAACCCAAGTAAAACTCCGGGTAAAATTACGAACCCAACTAAAAGTCCGGGTAAAAAATACGAACCCAACTAAAAAGTCCGGGTAAAATTGCGAACCCAACTAAAACTCCGGGTAAAATTACGAACCCAACTAAAACTCCGGGTAAAAAATACGAACCCAACTAAAAAGTCCGGATAAAAAATACGAACCTAACTTAAGACTCCGGGTAAAATTACGAACCCAACTAAAAAGTCCGGGTAAAATTACTAACTCAACTAAAAGTCCGGGTAAAATTACGAACCCAACTAAAACTCCGGGTAAAATTACGAACCCAACTAAAAGTCCGGGAAAAAAATACGAACCCAACTAAAAATTCCGGGTAAAATTACGAACCCAACTAAAACTCCGGGTAAAATTACGAACCCAACTAAAACACCGGGTAAAATTACGAACCCAAGTAAAACTCCGGGTAAAATTACGAACCCAAGTAAAACTCCGGGTAAAATTACGAACCCAACTAAAACTCCGGGTAAAATTACGAACCCAACTAAAACTCCGGGTAAAATTACGAACCCAACTAAAAGTCCGGGTAAAAATACGAACCCAACTAAAAAGTCCGGGTAACTCAAGACTCCGGGTAAAATTACGAACCCAACTAAAACTCCGGGTAAAATTACGAACCCAACTAAAACTCCGGGTAAAATTACGAACCCAACTAAAAGTCCGGGTAAAAAATACGAACCCAACTAAAAAGTCCGGGTAAAATTACGAACCCAACTAAAACTCCGGGTAAAATTATGAACCCAACTAAAAGTCCGGGTAAAAAATTCGAACCCAACTAAAACTCCGGGTAAAATTACGAACACAACTAAAAAGTCCGGGTAAAATTACGAACCCAACTAAAAAGTCCGGGTAAAATTACGAACCCAACTAAAAAGTCCGGGTAAAATTACGAACCCAACTAAAACTCCGGGTAAAATTACGAACCCAACTAAAAGTCCGGGTAAAAAATACGAACCCAACTAAAAAGTCCGAGTAAAATTACGAACCCAACTAAAACTCCGGGTAAAATTACGAACCCAACTAAAACACCGGGTAAAATTACGAACCCAAGTAAAACTCCGGGTAAAATTACGAACCCAAGTAAAACTCCGGGTAAAATTACGAACCCAACTAAAACTCCGGGTAAAATTACGAACCCAACTAAAACTCCGGGTAAAATTACGAACCCAACTAAAAGTCCGGGTAAAAGATACGAACCCAACTAAAAAGTTCGGGTAAAATTACGAACCCAACTAAAACTCCGGGTAAAAATACTAACCCAACTAAAAAGTCCGGGTAAAAAATACGAACCCAACTAAAACTCCGGGTAAAATTACGAACCCAACTAAAACTCCGGGTAAAATTACGAACCCAACTAAAAGTCCGGGTAAAAAATACGAACCCAACTAAAAAGTCCGGGTAAAATTACGAACCCAACTAAAACTCCGGGTAAAATTACGAACCCAACTAAAACTCCGGGTAAAATTACGAACCCAAGTAAAACTCCGGGTAAAATTACGAACCCAAGTACAACTCCGGGTAAAATTACGAACGCAACTAAAACTCCGGGTAAAATTACGAACCCAACTAAAACTCCGGGTAAAATTACGAACCCAACTAAAAGTCCGGGTAAAATTACGAACCCAACTAAAAAGTCCGGGTAAAATTACGAACCCAACTAAAAAGTCCGGGTAAAATTACGAACCCAACTAAAACTCCGGGTAAAATTACGAACCCAACTAAAACTCCGGGTAAAATTACGAACCCAACTAAAAGTCCGGGTAAAAAATACGAACCCAACTAAAAAGTCTGGGTAAAATTGCGAACCCAACTAAAACTCCGGGTAAAATTACGAACCCAACTAAAACTCCGGGTAAAAAATACGAACCCAACTAAAAAGTCCGGATAAAAAATACGAACCTAACTTAAGACTCCGGGTAAAATTACGAACCCAACTAAAAAGTCCGGGTAAAATTACGAACCCAACTAAAACTCCGGGTAAAATTACTAACTCAACTAAAAGTCCGGGTAAAATTACGAACCCAACTAAAACTCCGGGTAAAATTACGAACCCAACTAAAAGTCCGGGAAAAAAATACGAACCCAACTAAAAATTCCGGGTAAAATTACGAACCCAACTAAAACTCCGGGTAAAATTACGAACCCAACTAAAACACCGGGTAAAATTACGAACCCAAGTAAAACTCCGGGTAAAATTACGAACCCAAGTAAAACTCCGGGTAAAATTACGAACCCAACTAAAACTCCGGGTAAAATTACGAACCCAACTAAAACTCCGGGTAAAATTACGAACCCAACTAAAAGTCCGGGTAAAAATACGAACCCAACTAAAAAGTCCGGGTAACTCAAGACTCCGGGTAAAATTACGAACCCAACTAAAACTCCGGGTAAAATTACGAACCCAACTAAAACTCCGGGTAAAATTACGAACCCAACTAAAAGTCCGGGTAAAAAATACGAACCCAACTAAAAAGTCCGGGTAAAATTACGAACCCAACTAAAACTCCGGGTAAAATTATGAACCCAACTAAAAGTCCGGGTAAAAAATTCGAACCCAACTAAAAAGTCCGGGTAAAATTACGAACCCAACTAAAACTCCGGGTAAAATTACGAACACAACTAAAAAGTCCGGGTAAAATTACGACCCCAACTAAAAAGTCCGGGTAAAATTACGAACCCAACTAAAAAGTCCGGGTAAAATTACGAACCCAACTAAAACTCCGGGTAAAATTACGAACCCAACTAAAAGTCCGGGTAAAAAATACGAACCCAACTAAAAAGTCCGAGTAAAATTACGAACCCAACTAAAACTCCGGGTAAAATTACGAACCCAACTAAAACACCGGGTAAAATTACGAACCCAAGTAAAACTCCGGGTAAAATTACGAACCCAAGTAAAACTCCGGGTAAAATTACGAACCCAACTAAAACTCCGGGTAAAATTACGAACCCAACTAAAACTCCGGGTAAAATTACGAACCCAACTAAAAGTCCAGGTAAAAGATACGAACCCAACTAAAAAGTTCGGGTAAAATTACGAACCCAAGTAAAACTCCGGGTAAAATTACGAACCCAACTAAAACTCCGGGTAAAATTACGAACCCAACTAAAAGTCCGGGTCAAAAATACGAACCCAACTAAAAAGTTCGGGTAAAATTACGAACCCAAGTAAAACTCCGGGTAAAATTACGAACTCAACTAAAACTCCGGGTAAAATTACGAACCCAACTAAAAAGTCCGGGTAAAATTACGAACCCAACTAAAACTCCGGGTAAAATTACCAACTCAACTAAAACTCCGGGTAAAATTACGAACCCAACTAAAACTCCGGGTAAAATTACGAACCCAACTAAAAGTCCGGGTAAAAAATACGAACCCAACTAAAAAGTCCGGGTAAAATTACGAACCCAACTAAACCTCCGGGTAAAATTGCGTACCCAACTAAAACTCCGGGTAAAATTACGAACCCAACTAAAACTCCGGGTACAATTACGAACCCAACTAAAAAGTCCGGGTAAAAAATACGAACCCAACTAAAACTCCGGCTAAAATTACGAACCCAACTAAAACTCCGGGTAAAAATACGAACCCAACTAAAACTCCGGGTAAAAATACGAACCCAACTAAAACTCCGGGTAAAAATACTAACCCAACTAAAAAGTCCGGGTAAAAAATACGAACCCAACTAAAACTCCGGGTAAAATTACGAACCCAACTAAAACTCCGGGTAAAAAATACGAACCCAACTAAAAAGTCCGGATAAAAAATACGAACCTAACTTAAGACTCCGGGTAAAATTACGAACCCAACTAAAACTCCGGGTAAAAGTACGAAACCAACTAAAACTCCGGGTAAAAAATACGAACCCAACTAAAACTCCGGGCAAAAATACTAACCCAACTAAAAAGTCCGGGTAAAAAATACGAACCCAACTAAAACTCTGGATAAAATTACGAACCCAACTAAAACTCCGGGTAAAAATACGAACCCAACTAAAAAGTCCGGGTTAAAAATACGAACCCAACTAAAATTCCGGGTAAAATTACGAACCCAACTAAAACTCCGGGTAAAAATACGAACCCTACTAAAACTCCCGGTAAAAATACTAACCCAACTAAAAATTCCGGGTAAAAATGCGAACCCAACTAAAACTCCCGGTAAAAAACACGAACCCAACTAAAACTCCGGGTAAAAAATACTAACCCAACTAAGTAGTCCGGGTAAAAGATACGAACCCAACTAAATCTCCGGGTAAAATTACGAACCCAACTAAAACTCCGGGTAAAAATACGAACCCAACTAAAACTCCGGGTAAAAATACTTACCCAACTAAAAAGTCCGGGTAAAAAATACGAACCCAACTAAAACTCCGGGTAAAAATACGAACCCAACTAAAACTCCGGGTAAAAGTACGAACCCCAACTAAAACTCCGGGTAAAAAATGCTAACCCAACTAAAATGTCCGGGTAAAAAATACGAACCCAACTAAAACTCCGGGTAAAATTACGAACCCAACTAAAACTCCGGGTAAAAATACGAACCCAACTAAAACTCCGGGTAAAAATACTAACCCCAACTAAAAAGTCCGGGTAAAAAATACGAACCCAACTAAAACTCCGGGTAAAATTACGAACCCAACTAAAACTCCGGGTAAAATTACGAACCCAACTAAAACTCCGGGTAAAATTACGAACCCAACTAAAAGTCCGGGTAAAAAATACGAACCCAACTAAAAAGTCCGGGTAAAATTACGAACCCAAGTAAAACTCCGGGTAAAATTACGAACCCAACTAAAACTCCGGGTAAAATTACGAACCCAACTAAAACTCCGGGTAAAATTACGAACCCAACTAAAAGTCCGGGTAAAAAATACGAACCCAACTAAAAAGTCCGGGTAAAATTACGAACCCAACTAAAACTCCGGGTAAAATTACGAACCCAACTAAAACTCCGGGTAAAATTACGAACCCAAGTAAAACTCCGGGTAAAATTACGAACCCAAGTACAACTCCGGGTAAAATTACGAACGCAACTAAAACTCCGGGTGAAATTACGAACCCAACTAAAACTCCGGGTAAAATTACGAACCCAACTAAAAGTCCGGGTAAAATTACGAACCCAACTAAAAAGTCCGGGTAAAATTACGAACCCAACTAAAAAGTCCGGGTAAAATTACGAACCCAACTAAAACTCCGGGTAAAATTACGAACCCAACTAAAACTCCGGGTAAAATTACGAACCCAACTAAAAGTCCGGGTAAAAAATACGAACCCAACTAAAAAGTCCGGGTAAAATTGCGAACCCAACTAAAACTCCGGGTAAAATTACGAACCCAACTAAAACTCCGGGTAAAAAATACGAACCCAACTAAAAAGTCCGGATAAAATATACGAACCTAACTTAAGACTCCGGGTAAAATTACGAACCCAACTAAAAAGTCCGGGTAAAATTACGAACCCAACTAAAACTCCGGGTAAAATTACTAACTCAACTAAAAGTCCGGGTAAAATTACGAACCCAACTAAAACTCCGGGTAAAATTACGAACCCAACTAAAAGTCCGGGTAAAAAATACGAACCCAACTAAAAATTCCGGGTAAAATTACGAACCCAACTAAAACTCCGGGTAAAATTACGAACCCAAGTAAAACTCCGGGTAAAATTACGAACCCAACTAAAACTCCGGGTAAAATTACGAACCCAACTAAAACTCCGGGTAAAATTACGAACCCAACTAAAAGTCCGGGTAAAAGATACGAACCCAACTAAAAAGTTCGGGTAAAATTACGAACCCAACTAAAAGTCCGGGTAAAAATACGAACCCAACTAAAAAGTCCGGGTAACTCAAGACTCCGGGTAAAATTACGAACCCAACTAAAACTCCGGGTAAAATTACGAACCCAACTAAAACTCCGGGTAAAATTACGAACCCAACTAAAAGTCCGGGTAAAAAATACGAATCCAACTAAAAAGTCCGGGTAAAAGTACGAACCCAACTAAAACTCCGGGTAAAATTATGAACCCAACTAAAAGTCCGGGTAAAAAATTCGAACCCAACTAAAAAGTCCGGGTAAAATTACGAACCCAACTAAAACTCCGGGTAAAATTACGAACCCAACTAAAAAGTCCGGGTAAAATTACGAACCCAACTAAAAAGTCCGGGTAAAATTACGAACCCAACTAAAAAGTCCGGGTAAAATTACGAACCCAACTAAAACTCCGGGTAAAATTACGAACCCAACTAAAAGTCCGGGTAAAAAATACGAACCCAACTAAAAAGTCCGAGTAAAATTACGAACCCAACTAAAACTCCGGGTAAAATTACGAACCCAAGTAAAACTCCGGGTAAAATTACGAACCCAAGTAAAACTCCGGGTAAAATTACGAACCTAACTAAAACTCCGGGTAAAATTACGAACCCAACTAAAAGTCCGGGTAAAAGATACGAACCCAACTAAAAAGTTCGGGTAAAATTACGAACCCAAGTAAAACTCCGGGTAAAATTACGAACCCAACTAAAACTCCGGGTAAAAATACGAACCCTACTAAAACTCCGGGTAAAAATACTAACCCAACTAAAAATTCCGGGTAAAAAATGCGAACCCAACTAAAACTCCGGGTAAAAAATACGAACCCAACTAAAACTCCGGGTAAAAAATACTAACCCAACTAAATAGTCCGGGTAAAAGATACGAACCCAACTAAAACTCCGGGTAAAATTACGAACCCAACTAAAACTCCGGGTAAAAATACGAACCCAACTAAAACTCCGGGTAAAAATACTTACCCAACTAAAAAGTCCGGGTAAAAAATACGAACCCAACTAAAACTCCGGGTAAAAAATACGAACCCAACTAAAACTCCGGGTAAAAGTACGAACCCAACTAAAACTCCGGGTAAAAAATGCTAACCCAACTAAAATGTCCGGGTAAAAAATACGAACCCAACTAAAACTCCGGGTAAAATTACGAACCCAACTAAAACTCCGGGTAAAAATACGAACCCAACTAAAACTCCGGGTAAAATTACGAACCCAACTAAAACTCCGGGTAAAATTACGAACCCAACTAAAACTCCGGGAAAAATTACGAACCCAACTAAAAGTCCGGGTAAAAAATACGAACCCAACTAAAAAGTCCGGGTAAAATTACGAACCCAAGTAAAACTCCGGGTAAAATTACGAACCCAACTAAAACTCCGGGTAAAAAATACGAACCCAACTAAAAAGTCCGGATAAAAAATACGAACCTAACTTAAGACTCCGGGTAAAATTACGAACCCAACTAAAAAGTCCGGGTAAAATTACGAACCCAACTAAAAAGTCCGGGTAAAATTACGAACCCAACTAAAACTCCGGGTAAAATTACGAACTCAACTAAAACTCCGGGTAAAATTACGAACCCAACTAAAACTCCGGGTAAAATTACGAACCCAACTAAAAGTCCGGGTAAAAAATACGAACCCAACTAAAAAGTCCGGGTAAAATTACGAACCCAACTAAAACTCCGGGTAAAATTACGAACCCAACTAAAACTCCGGGTAAAATTACGAACCCAAGTAAAACTCCGGGTAAAATTACGAACCCAAGTACAACTCCGGGTAAAATTACGAACGCAACTAAAACTCCGGGTAAAATTACGAACCCAACTAAAACTCCGGGTAAAATTACGAACCCAACTAAAAGTCCGGGTAAAATTACGAACCCAACTTAAAAGTCCGGGTAAAATTACGAACCCAACTAAAAAGTCCGGGTAAAATTACGAACCCAACTAAAACTCCGGGTAAAATTACTAACTCAACTAAAAGTCCGGGTAAAATTACGAACCCAACTAAAACTCCGGGTAAAATTACGAACCCAACTAAAAGTCCGGGTAAAAAATACGAACCCAACTAAAAATTCCGGGTAAAATTACGAACCCAACTAAAACTCCGGGTAAAATTACGAACCCAACTAAAACTCCGGGTAAAATTACGAACCCAAGTAAAAGTCCGGGTAAAAATACGAACCCAACTAAAAAGTCCGGGTAACTCAAGACTCCGGGTAAAATTACGAACCCAACTAAAACTCCGGGTAAAATTACGAACCCAACTAAAACTCCGGGTAAAATTACGAACCCAACTAAAAGTCCGGGTAAAAAATACGAACCCAACTAAAAAGTCCGGGTAAAATTACGAACCCAACTAAAACTCCGGGTAAAATTATGAACCCAACTAAAAGTCCGGGTAAAAAATTCGAACCCAACTAAAAAGTCCGGGTAAAATTACGAACCCAACTAAAACTCCGGGTAAAATTACGAACCCAACTAAAATGTCCGGGTAAAATTACGAACCCAACTAAAAAGTCCGGGTAAAATTACGAACCCAACTAAAAAGTCCGGGTAAAATTACGAACCCAACTAATACTCCGGGTAAAATTACGAACCCAACTAAAAGTCCGGGTAAAAAATACGAACCCAACTAAAAAGTCCGAGTAAAATTACGAACCCAACTAAAACTCCGGATAAAATTACGAACCCAACTAAAACTCCGGGTAAAATTACGAACCCAAGTAAAACTCCGGGTAAAATTACAAACCCAATTAAAACTCCGGGTAAAATTACGAACCCAACTAAAACTCCGGGTAAAATTACGAACCCAACTAAAACTCCGGGTAAAATTACGAACCCAACTAAAAGTCCGGGTAAAAGATACGAACCCAACTAAAAAGTTCGGGTAAAATTACGAACCCAAGTAAAACTCCGGGTAAAATTACGAACCCAACTAAAACTCCGGGTAAAAAATACGAACCCAACTAAAAAGTCCGGATAAAAAATACGAACCTAACTTAAGACTCCGGGTAAAATTACGAACCCAACTAAAAAGTCCGGGTAAAATTACGAACCCAACTAAAAAGTCCGGGTAAAATTACGAACCCAACTAAAACTCCGGGTAAAATTACGAACTCAACTAAAACTCCGGGTAAAATTACGAACCCAACTAAAACTCCGGGTAAAATTACGAACCCAACTAAAAGTCCGGGTAAAAAATACGAACCCAACTAAAAAGTCCGGGTAAAATTACGAACCCAACTAAAACTCCGGGTAAAATTACGAACCCAACTAAAACTCCGGGTAAAATTACGAACCCAAGTAAAACTCCGGGTAAAATTACGAACCCAAGTACAACTCCGGGTAAAATTACGAACGCAACTAAAACTCCGGGTAAAATTACGAACCCAACTAAAACTCCGGGTAAAATTACGAACCCAACTAAAAGTCCGGGTAAAATTACGAACCCAACTTAAAAGTCCGGGTAAAATTACGAACCCAACTAAAAAGTCCGAGTAAAATTACGAACCCAACTAAAACTCCGGGTAAAATTACTAACTCAACTAAAAGTCCGGGTAAAATTACGAA
The DNA here is from genome assembly GCA_964023965.1 of Melinopterus prodromus. NCBI lineage: Eukaryota > Metazoa > Arthropoda > Insecta > Coleoptera > Scarabaeidae > Melinopterus > Melinopterus prodromus. The sequence continues at coordinate 121,592 of CAXIES010000283.1, forward strand.
CCCAACTAAAACTCCGGGTAAAATTACGAACCCAACTAAAAGTCCGGGTAAAAAATACGAACCCAACTAAAAATTCCGGGTAAAATTACGAACCCAACTAAAACTCCGGGTAAAATTACGAACCCAAGTAAAAGTCCGGGTAAAAATACGAACCCAACTAAAAAGTCCGGGTAACTCAAGACTCCGGGTAAAATTACGAACCCAACTAAAACTCCGGGTAAAATTACGAACCCAACTAAAACTCCGGGTAAAATTACGAACCCAACTAAAAGTCCGGGTAAAAAATACGAACCCAACTAAAAAGTCCGGGTAAAATTACGAACCCAACTAAAACTCCGGGTAAAATTATGAACCCAACTAAAAGTCCGGGTAAAAAATTCGAACCCAACTAAAAAGTCCGGGTAAAATTACGAACCCAACTAAAACTCCGGGTAAAATTACGAACCCAACTAAAATGTCCGGGTAAAATTACGAACCCAACTAAAAAGTCCGGGTAAAATTACGAACCCAACTAAAAAGTCCGGGTAAAATTACGAACCCAACTAATACTCCGGGTAAAATTACGAACCCAACTAAAAGTCCGGGTAAAAAATACGAACCCAACTAAAAAGTCCGAGTAAAATTACGAACCCAACTAAAACTCCGGATAAAATTACGAACCCAACTAAAACTCCGGGTAAAATTACGAACCCAAGTAAAACTCCGGGTAAAATTACAAACCCAATTAAAACTCCGGGTAAAATTACGAACCCAACTAAAACTCCGGGTAAAATTACGAACCCAACTAAAACTCCGGGTAAAATTACGAACCCAACTAAAAGTCCGGGTAAAAGATACGAACCCAACTAAAAAGTTCGGGTAAAATTACGAACCCAAGTAAAACTCCGGGTAAAATTGCGAACCCAACTAAAACTCCGGGTAAAATTACGAACCCAACTAAAAGTACCGGGTAAAAAATACGAACCCAACTAAAAAGTTCGGGTAAAATTACGAACCCAAGTACAACTCCGGGTAAAATTACGAACCCAACTAAAACTCCGGGTAAAATTACGAACCCAACTAAAAAGTCCGGGTAAATTTACGAACCCAACTAAAACTCCGGGTAAAATTACCAACTCAACTAAAACTCCGGGTAAAATTACGAACCCAACTAAAACTCCGGGTAAAATTACGAACCCAACTAAAAGACCGGGTAAAAAATACGAACCCAACTAAAAAGTCCGGGTAAAATTACGAACCCAACTAAACCTCCGGGTAAAATTGCGTACCCAACTAAAACTCCGGGTAAAATTACGAACCCAACTAAAACTCCGGGTACAATTACGAACCCAACTAAAAAGTCCGGGTAAAAAATACGAACCCAACTAAAACTCCGGCTAAAATTACGAACCCAACTAAAACTCCGGGTAAAAATACGAACCCAACTAAAACTCCGGGTAAAAATACGAACCCAACTAAAACTCCGGGTAAAAATACTAACCCAACTAAAAAGTCCGGGTAAAAAATACGAACCCAACTAAAACTCCGGGTCAAATTACGAACCCAACTAAAACTCCGGGTAAAAAATACGAACCCAACTAAAAAGTCCGGATAAAAAATACGAACCTAACTTAAGACTCCGGGTAAAATTACGAACCCAACTAAAACTCCGGGTAAAAGTACGAACCCAACTAAAACTCCGGGTAAAAAATACGAACCCAACTAAAACTCCGGGCAAAAATACTAACCCAACTAAAACGTCCGGGTAAAAAATACGAACCCAACTAAAACTCTGGATAAAATTACGAACCCAACTAAAACTCCGGGTAAAAATACGAACCCAACTAAAACTCCGGGTAAAAATACTAACCCAACTAAAAAGTCCGGGTTAAAAATACGAACCCAACTAAAATTCCGGGTAAAATTACGAACCCAACTAAAACTCCGGGTAAAAATACGAACCCTACTAAAACTCCGGGTAAAAATACTAACCCAACTAAAAATTCCGGGTAAAAATGCGAACCCAACTAAAACTCCGGGTAAAAAACATGAACCCAACTAAAACTCCGGGTAAAAAATACTAACCCAACTAAATAGTCCGGGTAAAAGATACGAACCCAACTAAAACTCCGGGTAAAATTACGAACCCAACTAAAACTCCGGGTAAAAATACGAACCCAACTAAAACTCCGGGTAAAAATACTTACCCAACTAAAAAGTCCGGGTAAAAAATACGAACCCAACTAAAACTCCGGGTAAAAAATACGAACCCAACTAAAACTCCGGGTAAAAGTACGAACCCAACTAAAACTCCGGGTAAAAAATGCTAACCCAACTAAAATGTCCGGGTAAAAAATACGAACCCAACTAAAACTTCGGGTAAAATTACGAACCCAACTAAAACTCCGGGTAAAAATACGAACCCAACTAAAACTCCGGGTAAAAATACTAACCCCAACTAAAAAGTCCGGGTAAAAAATACGAACCCAACTAAGACTCCGGGTAAAATTACGAACCCAACTAAAACTCCGGGTAAAATTACGAACCCAACTAAAACTCCGGGTAAAATTACGAACCCAACTAAAAGTCCGGGTAAAAAATACGAACCCAACTAAAAAGTCCGGGTAAAATTACGAACCCAAGTAAAACTCCGGGTAAAATTACGAACCCAACTAAAACTCCGGGTAAAATTACGAACCCAACTAAAAGTCCGGGTAAAAAATACGAACCCAACTAAAAAGTCCGGGTAAAATTACGAACCCAACTAAAACTCCGGGTAAAATTACGAACCCAACTAAAACTCCGGGTAAAATTACGAACCCAAGTAAAACTCCGGGTAAAATTACGAACCCAACTAAAACTCCGGGTAAAATTACGAACCCAACTAAAACTCCGGGTAAAATTACAAACCCAACTAAAACTCCGGGTAAAATTACGAACCCAACTAAAAGTCCGGGTAAAAAATACGAACCCAACTAAAAAGTCCGGATAAAAAATACGAACCTAACTTAAGACTCCGGGTAAAATTACGAACCCAACTAAAACTCCGGGTAAAAGTACGAACCCAACTAAAACTCCGGGTAAAAAATACGAACCCAACTAAAACTCCGGGCAAAAATACTAACCCAACTAAAAAGTCCGGGTAAAAAATACGAACCCAACTAAAACTCTGGATAAAATTACGAACCCAACTAAAACTCCGGGTAAAAATACGAACCCAACTAAAACTGCGGGTAAAAATACTAACCCAACTAAAAAGTCCGGGTTAAAAATACGAACCCAACTAAAATTCCGGGTAAAATTACGAACCCAACTAAAACTCCGGGTAAAAATACGAACCCTACTAAAACTCCGGGTAAAAATACTAACCCAACTAAAAATTCCGGGTAAAAATGCGAACCCAACTAAAACTCCGGGTAAAAAACATGAACCCAACTAAAACTCCGGGTAAAAAATACTAACCCAACTAAATAGTCCGGGTAAAAGATACGAACCCAACTAAAACTCCGGGTAAAATTACGAACCCAACTAAAACTCCGGGTAAAAATACGAACCCAACTAAAACTCCGGGTAAAAATACTTACCCAACTAAAAAGTCCGGGTAAAAAATACGAACCCAACTAAAACTCCTTGTAAAAAATACGAACCCAACTAAAACTCCGGGTAAAAGTACGAACCCAACTAAAACTCCGGGTAAAAAATGCTAACCCAACTAAAATGTCCGGGTAAAAAATACGAACCCAACTAAAACTCCGGGTAAAATTACGAACCCAACTAAAACTCCGGGTAAAAATACGAACCCAACTAAAACTCCGGGTAAAAATACTAACCCCAACTAAAAAGTCCGGGTAAAAAATACGAACCCAACTAAAACTCCGGGTAAAATTACGAACCCAACTAAAACTCCGGGTAAAATTACGAACCCAACTAAAACTCCGGGTAAAATTACGAACCCAACTAAAAGTCCGGGTAAAAAATACGAACCCAACTAAAAAGTCCGGGTAAAATTACGAACCCAAGTAAAACTCCGGGTAAAATTACGAACCCAACTAAAACTCCGGGTAAAATTACGAACCCAACTAAAACTCCGGGTAAAATTACGAACCCAACTAAAAGTCCGGGTAAAAAATACGAACCCAACTAAAAAGTCCGGGTAAAATTACGAACCCAACTAAAACTCCGGGTAAAATTACGAAGCCAACTAAAACTCCGGGTAAAATTACGAACCCAAGTAAAACTCCGGGTAAAATTACGAACCCAACTAAAACTCCGGGTAAAATTACGAACCCAACTAAAACTCCGGGTAAAATTACGAACCCAACTAAAACTCCGGGTAAAATTACGAACCCAACTAAAAGTCCGGGTAAAAAATACGAACCCAACTAAAAAGTCCGGGTAAAATTACGAACCCAACTAAAACTCCGGGTAAAATTACGAACCCAACTAAAAGTCCGGGTAAAAAATACGAACCCAACTAAAAAGTCCGGGTAAAATTACGAACCCAACTCAAACTCCGGGTAAGATTACGAACCCAACTAAAACTCCGGGTAAAATTACGAACCCAAGTAAAACTCCGGGTAAAATTACGAACCCAAGTAAAACTCCGGGTAAAATTACGAACCCAACTAAAACTCCGGGTAAAATTACGAACCCAACTAAAACTCCGGGTAAAATTACGAACGACAACTAAAAGTCCGGGTAAAAAATACGAACCCAACTAAAACTCCGGGTAAAATTACCAACTCAACTAAAACTCCGGGTAAAATTACGAACCCAACTAAAACTCCGGGTAAAATTACAAACCCAACTAAAAGTCCGGGTAAAAAATACGAACCCAACTAAAAAGTCCGGGTAAAATTACGAACCCAACTAAACCTCCGGGTAAAATTACGAACCCAACTAAAACTCCGGGTAAAATTACGAAACCAACTAAAACTCCGGGTAAAATTACGAACCCAACTAAAAAGTCCGGGTAAAAAATACGAACCCAACTAAAACTCCGGCTAAAATTACGAACCCAACTAAAACTCCGGGTAAAAATACGAACCCAACTAAAACTCCGGGTAAAAATACGAACCCAACTAAAACTCCGGGTAAAAATACTAACCCAACTAGAAAGTCCGGGTAAAAAATACGAACCCAACTAAAACTCCGGGTAAAATTAAGAACCCAACTAAAACTCCGGGTAAAAAATACGAACCCAACTAAAAAGTCCGGATAAAAAATACGAACCTAACTTAAGACTCCGGGTAAAATTACGAACCCAACTAAAACTCCGGGTAAAATTACGAACCCAACTAAAACTCCGGGTAAAAAATACGAACCCAACTAAAACTCCGGGCAAAAATACTAACCCAACTAAAAAGTCCGGGTAAAAAATACGAACCCAACTAAAACTCCGGATAAAATTACGAACCCAACTAAAACTCCGGGTAAAAATACGAACCCAACTAAAACTCCGGGTAAAAATACTAACCCAACTAAAAAGTCCGGGTTAAAAATACGAACCCAACTAAAACTCCGGGTAAAATTACGAACCCAACTAAAACTCCGTGTAAAAATACGAACCCTACTAAAACTCCGGGTAAAAATACTAACCCAACTAAAAATTCCGGGTAAAAAATGCGAACCCAAGTAAAACTCCGGGTAAAACATACGAACCCAACTAAAACTCCGGGTAAAAAATACTAACCCAACTAAATAGTCCGGGTAAAAGATACGAACCCAACTAAAACTCCGGGTAAAATTACGAACCCAACTAAAACTCCGGGTAAAAATACGAACCCAACTAAAACTCCGGGTAAAAATACTTACCCAACTAAAAAGTACGGGTAAAAAATACGAACCCAACTAAAACTCCGGGTAAAATTACGAACCCAACTAAAACTCCTGGGTAAAATTACGAACCCAACTAAAACTCCGGGTAAAATTACGAACCCAACTAAAAGTTCGGGTAAAAAATACGAACCCAACTAAAACGTCCGGGTAAAATTACGAACCCAAATAAAACTCCGGGTAAAATTACGAACCCAACTGAAACTCCGGGTAAAATTACGAACCCAAGTAAAACTCCGGGTAAAATTACGAACCCAACTAAAACTCCGGGTAAAATTACGAACCCAACTAAAAGTCCGGGTAAAAATACGAACCCAACTAAAAAGTCCGGGTAACTCAAGACTCCGGGTAAAATTACGAACCCAACTAAAACTCCGGGTAAAATTACGAACCCAACTAAAACTCCGGGTAAAATTACGAACCCAACTAAAAGTCCGGGTAAAAAATACGAACCCAACTAAAAAGTCCGGGTAAAATTACGAACCCAACTAAAACTCCGGGTAAAATTATGAACCCAACTAAAAGTCCGGGTAAAAAATTCGAACCCAACTAAAAAGTCCGGGTAAAATTACGAACCCAACTAAAACTCCGGGTAAAATTACGAACCCAACTAAAAAGTCCGGGTAAAATTACGAACCCAACTAAAAAGTCCGGGTAAAATTACGAACCCAACTAAAAAGTCCGGGTAAAATTACGAACCCAACTAAAAGTCCGGGTAAAAAATACGAACCCAACTAAAAAGTCCGGGTAAAATTACGAACCCAACTAAAAGTCTGGGTAAAAAATACGAACCCAACTAAAAAGTCCGGGTAAAATTACGAACCCAACTAAAACTCCGGGTAAGATTACGAACCCAACTAAAACTCCGGGTAAAATTACGAACCCAAGTAAAACTCCGGGTAAAATTACGAACCCAAGTAAAACTCCGGGTAAAATTACGAACCCAACTAAAACTCCGGGTAAAATTACGAACCCAACTAGAACTCCGGGTAAAATTACGAACCCAACTAAAAGTCCGGGTAAAAAATACGAACCCAACTAAAAAGTTCGGGTAAAATTACGAACCCAAGTAAAACTCCGGGTAAAATTACGAACCCAACTAAATCTCCGGGTAACATTACGAACCCAACTAAAAAGTCCGGGTAAAATTACGAACCCAAATAAAAAGTCCGGGTAAAATTACGAACCCAACTAAAACTCCGGGTAAAATTACCAACTCAACTAAAACTCCGGGTAAAATTACGAACCCAACTAAAACTCCGGGTAAAATTACGAACCCAACTAAAAGTCCGGGTAAAAAATACGAACCCAACTAAAAAGTCCGGGTAAAATTACGAACCCAACTAAAACTCCGGGTAAAATTACGAACCCAACTAAAACTCCGGGTAAAATTGCGAACCCAACTAAAACTCCGGGTAAAATTACGAACCCAACTAAAAAGTCCGGGTAAAAAATACGAACCCAACTAAAACTCCGGGTAAAAATACGAACCCAACTAAAAGTCCGGGTAAAAATACGAACCCAACTAAAACTCCGGGTAAAAATACTAACCCAACTAAAAAGTCCGGGTAAAAAATACGAACCCAACTAAAACTCCGGGTAAAATTACGAACCCAACTAAAACTCCGGGTAAAATTACGAACCCAACTAAAACTCCGGGTAAAATTACGAACCCAACTAAAAGTCCGGGTAAAAAATACAAACCCAACTAAAAAGTCCGGGTAAAATTACGAACCCAACTAAAACTCCGGGTAAAATTACGAACCCAACTAAAACTCCGGGTAAAATTACGAACCCAAGTAAAACTCCGTGTAAAATTACGAACCCAAGTAAAACTCCGGGTAAAATTACGAACCCAACTAAAACTCCGGGTAAAATTAAGAACCCAACTAAAACTCCGGGTAAAAAATACGAACCCAACTAAAAAGTCCGGATAAAAAATACGAACCTAACTTAAGACTCCGGGTAAAATTACGAACCCAACTAAAACTCCGGGTAAAATTACGAACCCAACTAAAACTCCGGGTAAAAAATACGAACCCAACTAAAACTCCGGGCAAAAATACTAACCCAACTAAAAAGTCCGGGTAAAAAATACGAACCCAACTAAAACTCCGGATAAAATTACGAACCCAACTAAAACTCCGGGTAAAAATACGAACCCAACTAAAACTCCGGGTAAAAATACTAACCCAACTAAAAAGTCCGGGTTAAAAATACGAACCCAACTAAAACTCCGGGTAAAATTACGAACCCAACTAAAACTCCGTGTAAAAATACGAACCCTACTAAAACTCCGGGTAAAAATACTAACCCAACTAAAAATTCCGGGTAAAAAATGCGAACCTAAGTAAAACTCCGGGTAAAAAATACGAACCCAACTAAAACTCCGGGTAAAAAATACTAACCCAACTAAATAGTCCGGGTAAAAGATACGAACCCAACTAAAACTCCGTGTAAAATTACGAACCCAACTAAAACTCCGGGTAAAAATACGAACCCAACTAAAACTCCGGGTAAAAATACTTACCCAACTAAAAAGTCCGGGTAAAAAATACGAACCCAACTAAAACTCCGGGTAAAAAATACGAACCCAACTAAAACTCCGGGTAAAAGTACGAACCCAACTAAAACTCCGGGTAAAAAATGCTAACCCAACTAAAATGTCCGGGTAAAAAATACGAACCCAACTAAAACTCCGGGTAAAATTACGAACCCAACTAAAACTCCGGGTATAAATACGAACCCAACTAAAACTCCGGGTAAAAATACTAACCCCAACTAAAAAGTCCGGGTAAAAAATACGAACCCAACTAAAACTCCGGGTAAAATTACGAACCCAACTAAAACTCCGGGTAAAATTACGAACCCAACTAAAACTCCGGGTAAAATTACGAACCCAACTAAAAGTTCGGGTAAAAAATACGAACCCAACTAAAAAGTCCGGGTAAAATTACGAACCCAAGTAAAACTCCGGCTAAAATTACGAACCCAACTAAGACTCCGGGTAAAATTACGAACCCAACTAAAACTCCGGGTAAAATTACGAACCCAAGTAAAACTCCGGGTAAAATTACGAACCCAACTAAAACTCCGGGTAAAATTACGAACCCAACTAAAACTCCGAGTAAAAATACTAACCCAACTAAAAAGTCCGGGTTAAAAATACGAACCCAACTAAAACTCCGGGTAAAATTACGAACCCAACTAAAACTCCGTGTAAAAATACGAACCCCACTAAAACTCCGGGTAAAAATACTAACCCAACTAAAAATTCCGGGTAAAAAATGCGAACCCAAGTAAAACTCCGGGTAAAAAATACGAACCCAACTAAAACTCCGGGTAAAAAATACTAACGCAACTAAATAGTCCGGGTAAAAGATACGAACCCAACTAAAACTCCGGGTAAAATTACGAACCCAACTAAAACTCCGGGTAAAAATACGAACCCAACTAAAACTCCGGGTAAAAATACTTACCCAACTAAAAAGTCCGGGTAAAAAATACGAACCCAACTAAAACTCCGGGTAAAAAATACGAACCCAACTAAAACTCCGGGTAAAAGTACGAACCCAACTAAAACTCCGGGTAAAAAATGCTAACCCAACTAAAATGTCCGGGTAAAAAATACGAACCCAACTAAAACTCCGGGTAAAATTACGAACCCAACTAAAACTCCGGGTATAAATACGAACCCAACTAAAACTCCGGGTAAAAATACTAACCCCAACTAAAAAGTCCGGGTAAAAAATACGAACCCAACTAAAACTCCGGGTAAAATTACGAACCCAACTAAAACTCCGGGTAAAATTACGAACCCAACTAAAACTCCGGGTAAAATTACGAACCCAACTAAAAGTTCGGGTAAAAAATACGAACCCAACTAAAAAGTCCGGGTAAAATTACGAACCCAAGTAAAACTCCGGGTAAAATTACGAACCCAACTAAAACTCCGGGTAAAATTACGAACCCAACTAAAACTCCGGGTAAAATTACGAACCCAAGTAAAACTCCGGGTAAAATTACGAACCCAACTAAAACTCCGGGTAAAATTACGAAGCCAACTAAAAGTCCGGGTAAAAATACGAACCCAACTAAAAAGTCCGGGTAACTCAAGACTCCGGGTAAAATTTCGAACCCAACTAAAACTCCGGGTAAAATTACGAACCCAACTAAAACTCCGGGTAAAATTACGAACCCAACTAAAAGTCCGGGTAAAAAATACGAACCCAACTAAAAAGTCCGGGTAAAATTACGAACCCAACTAAAACTCCGGGTATAATTATGAACCCAACTAAAAGTCCGGGTAAAAAATTCGAACCCAACTAAAAAGTCCGGGTAAAATTACGAACCCAACTAAAACTCCGGGTAAAATTACGAACCCAACTAAAAAATCCGGGTAAAATTACGAACCCAACTAAAAAGTCCGGGTAAAATTATGAACCCAACTAGAAAGTCCGGGTAAAATTACGAACCCAACTAAAAGTCCGGGTAGAAAATACGAACCCTACTAAAAAGTCCGGGTAAAATTACGAACCCAACTAAAAGTCCGGGTAAAAAATACGAACCCAACTAAAAAGTCCGGGTAAAATTACGAACTCAACTAAAACTCCGGGTAAGATTACGAACCCAACTAAAACTCCGGGTAAAATTACGAACCCAAGTAAAACTCCGGGTAAAATTACGAACCCAAGTAAAACTCCGGGTAAAATTACGAACCCAACTAAAACTCCGGGTAAAATTACGAACCCAACTAGAACTCCGGGTAAAATTACGAACCCAACTAAAAGTCCGGGTAAAAAATACGAACCCAACTAAAAAGTTCGGGTAAAATTACGAACCCAAGTAAAACTCCGGGTAAAATTACGAACCCAACTAAAACTCCGGGTAACATTACGAACCCAACTAAAAAGTCCGGGTAAAATTACGAACCCAAATAAAAAGTCCGGGTAAAATTACGAACCCAACTAAAACTCCGGGTAAAATTACCAACTCAACTAAAACTCCGGGTAAAATTATGAACCCAACTAAAACTCCGGGTAAAATTACGAACCCAACTAAAACTCCGGGTAAAATTACGAACCCAACTAAAACTCCGGGTAAAATTACGAACCCAACTAAAACTCCGGGTAAAATTACGAACCCAACTAAAAGTCCGGGTAAAAAATACGAACCCAACTAAAAAGTCCGGGTAAAATTACGAACCCAACTAAAACTCCGGGTAAAATTATGAACCCAACTAAAAGTCCGGGTAAAAAATGCGAACCCAACTAAAAAGTCCGGGTAAAATTACGAACCCAACTAAAACTCCGGGTAAAATTACGAACCCAACTAAAAACTCCGGGTAAAATTACGAACCCAACTAAAAAGTCCGGGTAAAATTACGAACCCAACTAAAAAGTCCGGGTAAAATTACGAACCCAACTAAAACTCCGGGTAAAATTACGAACCCAACTAAAAGTCCGGGTGAAAAATACGAACCCAACTAAAAAGTCCGGGTAAAATTACGAACCCAACTAAAACTCCGGGTAAGATTACGAACCCAACTAAAACTCCGGGTAAAATTACGAACCCAAGTAAAACTCCGGGTAAAATTACGAACCCAAGTAAAACTCCGGGTAAAATTACGAACCCAACTAAAACTCCGGGTAAAATTACGAACCCAACTAAAACTCCGGGTAAAATTACGAACGACAACTAAAAGTCCGGGTAAAAAATACGAACCCAAATAAAACTCCGGGTAAAATTACCAACTCAACTAAAACTCCGGGTAAAATTACGAACCCAACTAAAACTCCGGGTAAAATTACAAACCCAACTAAAAGTCCGGGTAAAAAATACGAACCCAACTAAAAAGTCCGGGTAAAATTACGAACCCAACTAAACCTCCGGGTAAAATTACGAACCCAACTAAAACTCCGGGTAAAATTACGAAACCAACTAAAACTCCGGGTAAAATTACGAACCCAACTAAAAAGTCCGGGTAAAAAATACGAACCCAACTAAAACTCCGGCTAAAATTACGAACCCAACTAAAACTCCGGGTAAAAATACGAACCCAACTAAAACTCCGGGTAAAAATACGAACCCAACTAAAACTCCGGGTAAAAATACTAACCCAACTAAAAAGTCCGGGTAAAAAATACGAACCCAACTAAAACTCCGGGTAAAATTAAGAACACAACTAAAACTCCGGGTAAAAAATACGAACCCAACTAAAAAGTCCGGATAAAAAATACGAACCTAACTTAAGACTCCGGGTAAAATTACGAACCCAACTAAAACTCCGGGTAAAATTACGAACGCAACTAAAACTCCGGGTAAAAAATACGAACCCAACTAAAACTCCGGGCAAAAATACTAACCCAACTAAAAAGTCCGGGTAAAAAATACGAACCCAACTAAAACTCCGGATAAAATTACGAACCCAACTAAAACTCCGGGTAAAAATACGAACCCAACTAAAACTCCGGGTAAAAATACTAACCCAACTAAAAAGTCCAGGTTAAAAATACGAACCCAACTAAAACTCCGGGTAAAATTACGAACCCAACTAAAACTCCGTGTAAAAATACGAACCCTACTAAAACTCCGGGTAAAAATACTAACCCAACTAAAAATTCCGGGTAAAAAATGCGAACCCAAGTAAAACTCCGGGTAAAACATACGAACCCAACTAAAACTCCGGGTAAAAAATACTAACCCAACTAAATAGTCCGGGTAAAAGATACGAACCCAACTAAAACTCCGGGTAAAATTACGAACCCAACTAAAACTCCGGGTAAAAATACGAACCCAACTAAAACTCCGGGTAAAAATACTTACCCAACTAAAAAGTCCGGGTAAAAAATACGAACCCAACTAAAACTCCGGGTAAAAAATACGAACCCAACTAAAACTCCGGGTAAAAGTACGAACCCAACTAAAACTCCGGGTAAAAAATGCTAACCCAACTAAAATGTCCGGGTAAAAAATACGAACCCAACTAAAACTCCGGGTAAAATTACGAACCCAACTAAAACTCCGGGTAAAAATACGAACCCAACTAAAACTCCGGGTAAAAATACTAACCCCAACTAAAAAGTCCGGGTAAAAAATACGAACCCAACTAAAACTCCGGGTAAAATTACGAACCCAACTAAAACTCCTGGGTAAAATTACGAACCCAACTAAAACTACGGGTAAAATTACGAACCCAACTAAAAGTTCGGGTAAAAAATACGAACCCAACTAAAAAGTCCGGGTAAAATTACGAACCCAAGTAAAACTCCGGGTAAAATTACGAACCCAACTAAAACTCCGGGTAAAATTACGAACCCAACTAAAAAGTCCGGGTAAAATTACGAACCCAACTAAAACTCCGGGTAAAATTACGAACTCAACTAAAACTCCGGGTAAAAATACGAACCCAACTAAAACTCCGGGTAAAAATACTAACCCAACTAAAAAGTCCGGGTAAAAAATACGAACCCAACTAAAACTCCGGGTAAAATTAAGAACACAACTAAAACTCCGGGTAAAAAATACGAACCCAACTAAAAAGTCCGGATAAAAAATACGAACCTAACTTAAGACTCCGGGTAAAATTACGAACCCAACTAAAACTCCGGGTAAAATTACGAACGCAACTAAAACTCCGGGTAAAAAATACGAACCCAACTAAAACTCCGGGCAAAAATACTAACCCAACTAAAAAGTCCGGGTAAAAAATACGAACCCAACTAAAACTCCGGATAAAATTACGAACCCAACTAAAACTCCGGGTAAAAATACGAACCCAACTAAAACTCCGGGTAAAAATACTAACCCAACTAAAAAGTCCAGGTTAAAAATACGAACCCAACTAAAACTCCGGGTAAAATTACGAACCCAACTAAAACTCCGTGTAAAAATACGAACCCTACTAAAACTCCGGGTAAAAATACTAACCCAACTAAAAATTCCGGGTAAAAAATGCGAACCCAAGTAAAACTCCGGATAAAATTACGAACCCAACTAAAACTCCGGGTAAAAATACGAACCCAACTAAAACTCCGGGTAAAAATACTAACCCAACTAAAAAGTCCAGGTTAAAATTACGAACCCAACTAAAACTCCGGCTAAAATTACGAACCCAACTAAAACTCCGGGTAAAAATACGAACCCAACTAAAACTCCGGGTAAAAATACGAACCCAACTAAAACTCCGGGTAAAAATACTAACCCAACTAAAAAGTCCGGGTAAAAAATACGAACCCAACTAAAACTCCGGGTAAAATTAAGAACACAACTAAAACTCCGGGTAAAAAATACGAACCCAACTAAAAAGTCCGGATAAAAAATACGAACCTAACTTAAGACTCCGGGTAAAATTACGAACCCAACTAAAACTCCGGGTAAAATTACGAACGCAACTAAAACTCCGGGTAAAAAATACGAACCCAACTAAAACTCCGGGCAAAAATACTAACCCAACTAAAAAGTCCGGGTAAAAAATACGAACCCAACTAAAACTCCGGATAAAATTACGAACCCAACTAAAACTCCGGGTAAAAATACGAACCCAACTAAAACTCCGGGTAAAAATACTAACCCAACTAAAAAGTCCAGGTTAAAAATACGAACCCAACTAAAACTCCGGGTAAAATTACGAACCCAACTAAAACTCCGTGTAAAAATACGAACCCTACTAAAACTCCGGGTAAAAATACTAACCCAACTAAAAATTCCGGGTAAAAAATGCGAACCCAAGTAAAACTCCGGGTAAAACATACGAACCCAACTAAAACTCCGGGTAAAAAATACTAACCCAACTAAATAGTCCGGGTAAAAGATACGAACCCAACTAAAACTCCGGGTAAAATTACGAACCCAACTAAAACTCCGGGTAAAAATACGAACCCAACTAAAACTCCGGGTAAAAATACTTACCCAACTAAAAAGTCCGGGTAAAAAATACGAACCCAACTAAAACTCCGGGTAAAAAATACGAACCCAACTAAAACTCCGGGTAAAAGTACGAACCCAACTAAAACTCCGGGTAAAAAATGCTAACCCAACTAAAATGTCCGGGTAAAAAATACGAACCCAACTAAAACTCCGGGTAAAATTACGAACCCAACTAAAACTCCGGGTAAAAATACGAACCCAACTAAAACTCCGGGTAAAAATACTAACCCCAACTAAAAAGTCCGGGTAAAAAATACGAACCCAACTAAAACTCCGGGTAAAATTACGAACCCAACTAAAACTCCTGGGTAAAATTACGAACCCAACTAAAACTACGGGTAAAATTACGAACCCAACTAAAAGTTCGGGTAAAAAATACGAACCCAACTAAAAAGTCCGGGTAAAATTACGAACCCAAGTAAAACTCCGGGTAAAATTACGAACCCAACTAAAACTCCGGGTAAAATTACGAACCCAACTAAAAAGTCCGGGTAAAATTACGAACCCAACTAAAACTCCGGGTAAAATTACGAACTCAACTAAAACTCCGGGTAAAAATACGAACCCAACTAAAACTCCGGGTAAAAATACTAACCCAACTAAAAAGTCCGGGTAAAAAATACGAACCCAACTAAAACTCCGGGTAAAATTAAGAACACAACTAAAACTCCGGGTAAAAAATACGAACCCAACTAAAAAGTCCGGATAAAAAATACGAACCTAACTTAAGACTCCGGGTAAAATTACGAACCCAACTAAAACTCCGGGTAAAATTACGAACGCAACTAAAACTCCGGGTAAAAAATACGAACCCAACTAAAACTCCGGGCAAAAATACTAACCCAACTAAAAAGTCCGGGTAAAAAATACGAACCCAACTAAAACTCCGGATAAAATTACGAACCCAACTAAAACTCCGGGTAAAAATACGAACCCAACTAAAACTCCGGGTAAAAATACTAACCCAACTAAAAAGTCCAGGTTAAAAATACGAACCCAACTAAAACTCCGGGTAAAATTACGAACCCAACTAAAACTCCGTGTAAAAATACGAACCCTACTAAAACTCCGGGTAAAAATACTAACCCAACTAAAAATTCCGGGTAAAAAATGCGAACCCAAGTAAAACTCCGGGTAAAACATACGAACCCAACTAAAACTCCGGGTAAAAAATACTAACCCAACTAAATAGTCCGGGTAAAAGATACGAACCCAACTAAAACTCCGGGTAAAATTACGAACCCAACTAAAACTCCGGGTAAAAATACGAACCCAACTAAAACTCCGGGTAAAAATACTTACCCAACTAAAAAGTCCGGGTAAAAAATACGAACCCAACTAAAACTCCGGGTAAAAAATACGAACCCAACTAAAACTCCGGGTAAAAGTACGAACCCAACTAAAACTCCGGGTAAAAAATGCTAACCCAACTAAAATGTCCGGGTAAAAAATACGAACCCAACTAAAACTCCGGGTAAAATTACGAACCCAACTAAAACTCCGGGTAAAAATACGAACCCAACTAAAACTCCGGGTAAAAATACTAACCCCAACTAAAAAGTCCGGGTAAAAAATACGAACCCAACTAAAACTCCGGGTAAAATTACGAACCCAACTAAAACTCCTGGGTAAAATTACGAACCCAACTAAAACTACGGGTAAAATTACGAACCCAACTAAAAGTTCGGGTAAAAAATACGAACCCAACTAAAAAGTCCGGGTAAAATTACGAACCCAAGTAAAACTCCGGGTAAAATTACGAACCCAACTAAAACTCCGGGTAAAATTACGAACCCAAGTAAAACTCCGGGTAAAATTACGAACCCAACTAAAACTCCGGGTAAAATTACGAACCCAACTAAAACTCCGGGTAAAATTACGAACCCAACTAAAAGTCCGGGTAAAAATACGAACCCAACTAAAACTCCTGGGTAAAATTACGAACCCAACTAAAACTCCGGGTAAAATTACGAACCCAACTAAAAGTTCGGGTAAAAAATACGAACCCAACTAAAAAGTCCGGGTAAAATTACGAACCCAAGTAAAACTCCGGGTAAAATTACGAACCCAACTAAAACTCCGGGTAAAATTACGAACCCAAGTAAAACTCCGGGTAAAATTACGAACCCAACTAAAACTCCGGGTAAAATTACGAACAAAACTAAAACTCCGGGTAAAATTACGAACCCAACTAAAAAGTCCGGGTAACTCAAGACTCCGGGTAAAATTACGAACCCAACTAAAACTCCGGGTAAAATTACGAACCCAACTAAAACTCCGGGTAAAATTACGAACCCAACTAAAAGTCCGGGTAAAAAATACGAACCCAACTAAAAAGTCCGGGTAAAATTACGAACCCAACTAAAACTCCGGGTAAAATTATGAACCCAACTAAAAGTCCGGGTAAAAAATTCGAACCCAACTAAAAAGTCCGGGTAAAATTACGAACCCAACTAAAACTCCGGGTAAAATTACGAACCCAACTAAAAAGTCCGGGTAAAATTACGAACCCAACTAAAAAGTCCGGGTAAAATTACGAACCCAACTAAAAAGTCCGGGTAAAATTACGAACCCAACTAAAAGTCCGGGTAAAAAATACGAACCCAACTAAAAAGTCCGGGTAAAATTACGAACCCAACTAAAAGTCTGGGTAAAAAATATGAACCCAACTAAAAAGTCCGGGTAAAATTACGAACCCAACTAAAACTCCGGGTAAGATTACGAACCCAACTAAAACTCCGGGTAAAATTACGAACCCAAGTAAAACTCCGGGTAAAATTTCGAACCCAAGTAAAACTCCGGGTAAAATTACGAACCCAACTAAAACTCCGGGTAAAATTACGAACCCAACTAGAACTCCGGGTAAAATTACGAACCCAACTAAAAGTCCGGGTAAAAAATACGAACCCAACTAAAAAGTTCGGGTAAAATTTCGAACCCAAGTAAAACTCCGGGTAAAATTACGAACCCAACTAAAACTCCGGGTAACATTACGAACCCAACTAAAAAGTCCGGGTAAAATTACGAACCCAAATAAAAAGTCCGGGTAAAATTACGAACCCAACTAAAACTTCGGGTAAAATTACCAACTCAACTAAAACTCCGGGTAAAATTACGAACCCAACTAAAACTCCGGGTAAAATTACGAACCCAACTAAAAGTCCGGGTAAAAAATACGAACCCAACTAAAAAGCCCGGGTAAAATTACGAACCCAACTAAAACTCCGGGTAAAGTTACGAACCCAACTAAAACTCCGGGTAAAATTGCGAACCCAACTAAAACTCCGGGTAAAATTACGAACCCAACTAAAAAGTCCGGGTAAAAAATACGAACCCAACTAAAACTCCGGCTAAAATTACGAACCCAACTAAAACTCCGGGTAAAAATACGAACCCAACTAAAACTCCGGGTAAAAATACGAACCCAACTAAAACTCCGGGTAAAAATACTAACCCAACTAAAAAGTCCGGGTAAAAAATACGAACCCAACTAAAACTCCGGGTAAAATTACGAACCCAACTAAAACTCCGGGTAAAATTACGAACCCAACTAAAACTCCGGGTAAAATTACGAACCCAACTAAAAGTCCGGGTAAAAAATACGAACCCAACTAAAAAGTCCGGGTAAAATTACGAACCCAACTAAAACTCCGGGTAAAATTACGAACCCAACTAAAACTCCGGGTAAAATTACGAACCCAAGTAAAACTCCGTGTAAAATTACGAACCCAAGTAAAACTCCGGGTAAAATTACGAACCCAACTAAAACTCCGGGTAAAATTAAGAACCCAACTAAAACTCCGGGTAAAAAATACGAACCCAACTAAACAGTCCGGATAAAAAATACGAACCTAACTTAAGACTCCGGGTAAAATTACGAACCCAACTAAAACTCCGGCTAAAATTACGAACCCAACTAAAACTCCGGGTAAAAAATACGAACCCAACTAAAACTCCGGGCAAAAATACTAACCCAACTAAAAAGTCCGGGTAAAAAATACGAACCCAACTAAAACTCCGGATAAAATTACGAACCCAACTAAAACTCCGGGTAAAAATACGAACCCAACTAAAACTCCGGGTAAAAATACTAACCCAACTAAAAAGTCCGGGTTAAAAATACGAACCCAACTAAAACTCCGGGTAAAATTACGAACCCAACTAAAACTCCGTGTAAAAATACGAACCCTACTAAAACTCCGGGTAAAAATACTAACCCAACTAAAAATTCCGGGTAAAAAATGCGAACCCAAGTAAAACTCCGGGTAAAAAATGCGAACCCAACTAAAACTCCGGGTAAAAAATACTAACCCAACTAAATAGTCCGGGTAAAAGATACGAACCCAACTAAAACTCCGGGTAAAATTACAAACCCAACTAAAACTCCGGGTAAAAATACGAACCCAACTAAAACTCCGGGTAAAAATACTTACCCAACTAAAAAGTCCTGGTAAAAAATACGAACCCAACTAAAACTCCGGGTAAAAAATACGAACCCAACTAAAACTCCGGGTAAAAGTACGAACCCAACTAAAACTCCGGGTAAAAAATGCTAACATAACTAAAATGTCCGGGTAAAAAATACGAACCCATCTAAAACTCCGGGTAAAATTACGAACCCAACTAAAACTCCGGGTAAAAATACGAACCCAACTAAAACTCCGGGTAAAAATACTAACCCCAACTAAAAAGTCCGGGTAAAAAATACGAACCCAACTAAAACTCCGGGTAAAATTACGAACCCAACTAAAACTCCGGGTAAAATTACGAACCCAAGTAAAACTCCGGGTAAAAATACTAACCCCAACTAAAAAGTCCGGGTAAAAAATACGAACCCAACTAAAACTCCGGGTAAAAGTACGAACCCAACTAAAACTCCGGGTAAAAAATGCTAACATAACTAAAATGTCCGGGTAAAAAATACGAACCCAACTAAAACTCCGGGTAAAATTACGAACCCAACTAAAACTCCGGGTAAAAATACGAACCCAACTAAAACTCCGGGTAAAAATACTAACCCCAACTAAAAAGTCCGGGTAAAAAATACGAACCCAACTAAAACTCCGGGTAAAATTACGAACCCAACTAAAACTCCGGGTAAAATTACGAACCCAAGTAAAACTCCGGGTAAAATTACGAACCCAACTAAAACTCTGGGTAAAATTACGAACCCAACTAAAAGTCCGGGTAAAAATACGAACCCAACTAAAAAGTCCGGGTAACTCAAGACTCCGGGTAAAATTACAAACCCAACTAAAACTCCGGGTAAAATTACGAACCCAACTAAAACTCCGGGTAAAGTTACGAACCCAACTAAAAGTCCGGGTAAAAAATACGAACCCAACTAAAAAGTCCGGGTAAAATTTGGAACCCAACTAAAACTCCGGGTAAAATTATGAACCCAACTAAAAGTCCGGGTAAAAATTTCGAACCCAACTAAAAAGTCCGGGTAAAATTACGAACCCAACTAAAACTCCGGGTAAAATTACGAACCCAACTAAAAAGTCCGGGTAAAATTACGAACCCAACTAAAAAGTCCAGGTAAAATTACGAACCCAACTAAAAAGTCCGGGTAAAATTACGAACCCAACTAAAAGTCCGGGTAAAAAATACGAACCCAACTAAAAAGTCCGGGTAAAATTACGAACCCAACTAAATGTCCGGGTAAAAAATACGAACCCAACTAAAAAGTCCGGGTAAAATTATGAACCCAACTAAAACTCCGGGTAAGATTACGAACCCAACTAAAACTCCGGGTAAAATTACGAACCCAAGTAAAACTCCGGGTAAAATTACGAACCCAAGTAAAACTCCGGGTAAAATTACGAACCCAACTAAAACTCCGGGTAAAATTACGAACCCAACTAGAACTCCGGGTAAAATTACGAACCCAACTAAAAGTCCGGGTAAAAAATACGAACCCAACTAAAAAGTTCGGGTAAAATTACGAACCCAAGTAAAACTCCGGGTAAAATTACGAACCCAACTAAAACTCCGGGTAACATTACGAACCCAACTAAAAAGTCCGGGTAAAATTACGAACCCAAATAAAAAGTCCGGGTAAAATTACGAACCCAACTAAAACTCCGGTAAAATTACCAACTCAACTAAAACTCCGGGTAAAATTACGAACCCAACTAAAACTCCGGGTAAAATTACGAACCCAACTAAAAGTCCGGGTAAAAAATACGAACCCAACTAAAAAGTCCGGGTAAAATTACGAACCCAACTAAAACTCCGGGTAAAATTACTAACCCAACTAAAACTCCGGGTAAAATTGCGAACCCAACTAAAACTCCGGGTAAAATTACGAACCCAACTAAAAAGTCCGGGTAAAAAATACGAACCCAACTAAAACTCCGGCTAAAATTACGAACCCAACTAAAACTCCGGGTAAAAATACGAACCCAACTAAAACTCCGGGTAAAAATACGAACCCAACTAAAACTCCGGATAAAAATACTAACCCAACTAAAAAGTCCGGGTAAAAAATACGAACCCAACTAAAACTCCGGGTAAAATTACGAACCCAAATAAAACTCCGGGTAAAATTATGAACCCAACTAAAACTCCGGGTAAAATTACGAACCCAACTAAAAGTCCGGGTAAAAAATACGAACCCAACTAAAAAGTCCGGGTAAAATTACGAACCCAACTAAAACTCCGGGTAAAATTACGAACCCAACTAAAACTCCGGGTAAAATTACGAACCCAAGTAAAACTCCGTGTAAAATTACGAACCCAAGTAAAACTCCGGGTAAAATTACGAACCCAACTAAAACTCCGTTTAAAATTACGAACCCAACTAAAACTCCGGGTAAAATTACGAACCCAACTAAAAGTCCGAGTAAAAATACGAACCCAACTAAAAAGTCCGGGTAACTCAAGACTCCGGGTAAAATTACGAACCCAACTAAAACTCCGGGTAAAATTACGAACCCAACTAAAACTCCGGGTAAAATTACGAACCCAACTAAAAGTCCGGGTAAAAAATACGAACCCAACTAAAAAGTCCGGGTAAAATTACGAACCCAACTAAAAATCCGGGTAAAATTATGAACCCAACTAAAAGTCCGGGTAAAAAATTCGAACCCAACTAAAAAGTCCGGGTAAAATTACGAACCCAACTAAAACTCCGGGTAAAATTACGAACCCAACTAAAAAGTCCGGGTAAAATTACGAACCCAACTAAAAAGTCCGGGTAAAATTACGAACCCAACTAAAAAGTCCGGGTAAAATTACGAATCCAACTAAAACTCCGGGTAAAATTACGAACCCAACTAAAAGTCCGGGTAAAAAATACGAACCCAACTAAAAAGTCCGGGTAAAATTACGAACCCAACTAAAACTCCGGGTAAAATTACGAACCCAACTAAAACTCCGGGTAAAATTACGAACCCAAGTGAAACTCCGGGTAAAATTACGAACCCAAGTAAAACTCCGGGTAAAATTACGAACCCAACTAAAACTCCTGGTAAAATTACGAACCCAACTAAAACTCCGGGTAAAATTACGAACCCAACTAAAAGTCCGGGTAAAAAATACGAACCCAACTAAAAAGTCCGGGTAAAATTACGAACCCAACTAAAAGTCCGGGTAAAAAATACGAACCCAACTAAAAAGTCCGGGTAAAATTACGAACCCAACTAAAACTCCGGGTAAGATTACGAACCCAACTAAAACTCCGGGTAAAATTACGAACCCAAGTAAAACTCCGGGTAAAATTACGAACCCAAGTAAAACTCCGGGTAAAATTACGAACCCAACTAAAACTCCGGGTAAAATTACGAACCCAACTAGAACTCCGGGTAAAATTACGAACCCAACTAAAAGTCCGGGTAAAAAATACGAACCCAACTAAAAAGTTCGGGTAAAATTACGAACCCAAGTAAAACTCCGGGTAAAATTACGAACCCAACTAAAACTCCGGGTAACATTACGAACCCAACTAAAAAGTCCGGGTAAAATTACGAACCCAAATAAAAAGTCCGGGTAAAATTACGAACCCAACTAAAACTCCGGGTAAAATTACCAACTCAACTAAAACTCCGGGTAAAATTACGAACCCAACTAAAACTCCGGGTAAAATTACGAACCCAACTAAAAGTCCGGGTAAAAAATACGAACCCAACTAAAAAGTCCGGGTAAAATTACGAACCCAAGTAAAACTCCGGGTATAATTACGAACCCAACTAAAACTCCGGGTAAAATTGCGAACCCAACTAAAACTCCGGGTAAAATTACGAACCCAACTAAAAAGTCCGGGTAAAAAATACGAACCCAACTAAAACTCCGGCTAAAATTACGAACCCAACTAAAACTCCGGGTAAAAATACGAACCCAACTAAAACTCCGGGTAAAAATACGAACCCAACTAAAACTCCGGGTAAAAATACTAACCCAACTAAAAAGTCCGGGTAAAAAATACGAACCCAACTAAAACTCCGGGTAAAATTACGAACCCAACTAAAACTCCGGGTAAAATTACGAACCCAACTAAAACTCCGGGTAAAATTACGAACCCAACTAAAAGTCCGGGTAAAAAATACGAACCCAACTAAAAAGTCCGGGTAAAATTACGAACCCAACTAAAACTCCGGGTAAAATTACGAACCCAACTAAAACTCCGGGTAAAATTACGAACCCAAGTAAAACTCCGGGTAAAATTACGAACCCAACTAAAACTCCGGGTAAAATTACGAATCCAACTAAAACTCCGGGTAAAATTACGAACCCAACTAAAAGTCCGAGTAAAAATACGAACCCAACTAAAAAGTCCGGGTAACTCAAGACTCCGGGTAAAATTACGAACCCAACTAAAACTCCGGGTAAAAAATACGAACCCAACTAAAAAGTCCGGGTGAAATTACGAACCCAACTAAAACTCCGGGTAAAATTACGAACCCAACTAAAACTCCGGGTAAAATTACGAACCCAAGTGAAACTCCGGGTAAAATTACGAACCCAAGTAAAACTCCGGGTAAAATTACGAACCCAACTAAAACTCCTGGTAAAATTACGAACCCAACTAAAACTCCGGGTAAAATTACGAACCCAACTAAAAGTCCGGGTAAAAAATACGAACCCAACTAAAAAGTTCGGGTAAAATTACGAACCCAAGTAAAACTCCGGGTAAAATTACGAACCCAACTAAAACTCCGGGTAAAATTACGAACCCAACTAAAAAGTCCGGGTAAAATTACGAACCCAAATAAAAAGTCCGGGTAAAGTTACGATCCCAACTAAAACTCCGGGTAAAATTACCAACTCAACTAAAACTCCGGGTAAAATTACGAACCCAACTAAAACTCCGGGTAAAATTACGAACCCAACTAAAAGTCCGGGTAAAAAATACGAACCCAACTAAAAAGTCCGGGTAAAATTACGAACCCAACTAAAACTCCGGGTAAAATTACGAACCCAACTAAAACTCCGGGTAAAATTACGAACCCAACTAAACCCCGGGTAAAATTACGAACCCAACTAAAAAGTCCGGGTAAAAAATACGAACCCAACTAAAACTCCGGCTAAAATTACGAACCCAACTAAAACTCCGGGTAAAAATACGAACCCAACTAAAACTCCGGGCAAAAATACTAACCCAACTAAAAAGTCCGGGTAAAAAATACGAACCCAACTAAAACTCCGGGTAAAAGTACGAACCCAACTAAAACTCCGGGTAAAAAATACGAACCCAACTAAAAAGTCGGATAAAAAATACAAACCTAACTTAAGACTCCGGGTAAAATTACGAACCCAACTAAAACTCCGGGTAAAATTACGAACCCAACTAAAACTCCGGGTAAAAAATACGAACCCAACTAAAACTCCGGGCAAAAATACTAACCCAACTAAAAAGTCCGGGTAAAAAATACGAACCCAACTAAAACTCCGGATAAAATTACGAACCCAACTAAAACTCCGGGTAAAAATACGAACCCAACTAAAACTCCGGGTAAAAATACTAACCCAACTAAAAAGTCCGGGTTAAAAATACGAACCCAACTAAAACTCCGGGTAAAATTACGAACCCAACTAAAACTCCGGGTGAAAATACGAACCCTACTAAAACTCCGGGTAAAAATACTAACCCAACTAAAAATTCCGGGGAAAAAATGCGAACCCAACTAAAACTCCGGGTAAAATTACGAACCCAACTAAAACTCCGGGTAAAATTACGAACCCAACTAAAACTCCATGTAAAATTACGAACCCAACTAAAGGTCCGGGTAAAAAATACGAACCTAACTTAAGACTCCGGGTAAAATTACGAACAAAACTAAAACTCCGGGTAAAATTACGAACCCAACTAAAACTCCGGGTAAAAAATACGAACCCAACTAAAACTCCGGGCAAAAATACTAACCCAACTAAAAAGTCCGGGTAAAAAATACGAACCCAACTAAAACTCCGGATAAAATTACGAACCCAACTAAAACTCCGGGTAAAAAAACGAACCCAACTAAAACTCCGGGTAAAAATACTAACCCAACTAAAAAGTCCGGGTTAAAAATACAAACCCAACTAAAACTCCGGGTAAAATTACGAACCCAACTAAAACTCCGGGTAAAAATACAAACCCTACTAAAACTCCGGGTAAAAATACTAACCCAACCAAAAATTCCGGGTAAAAAATGCGAACCCAACTAAAACTCCGGGTAAAAAATACGAACCCAACTAAAACTCCGGGTAAAAAATACTAACCCAACTAAATAGTCCGGGTAAAAGATACGAACCCAACTAAAACTCCGGGTAAAATTACGAACCCAACTAAAACTCCGGGTAAAAATACGAACCCAACTAAAACTCCGGGTAAAAATACTTACCCAACTAAAAAGTCCGGGTAAAAAATACGAACCCAACTAAAACTCCGGGTAAAAAATACGAACCCAACTAAAACTCCGGGTAAAAAGTACGAACCCAACTAAAACTCCGGGTAAAAAATGCTAACCCAACTAAAATGTCCGGGTAAAAAATACGAACCCAACTAAAACTCCTGGTAAAATTACGAACCCAACTAAAACTCCGGGTAAAAATACGAACCCAACTAAAACTCCGGGTAAAAATACTAACCCCAACTAAAAAGTCCAGGTAAAAAATACGAACCCAACTAAAACTCCGGGTAAAATTACGAACCCAACTAAAACTCCGGGTGAAATTACGAACCCAACTAAAACTCCGGGTAAAATTACGAACCCAACTAAAAGTCCGGGTAAAAAATACGAACCCAACTAAAAAGTCCGGGTAAAATTACGAACCCAAGTAAAACTCCGGGTAAAATTACGAACCCAACTAAAACTCCGGGTAAAATTACGAACCCAACTAAAAAGTCCGGGTAAAATTACGAACCCAAATAAAAAGTCCGGGTAAAATTACGAACCCAACTAAAACTCCGGGTAAAATTACGAACTCAACTAAAACTCCGGGTAAAATTACGAACCCAACTAAAACTCCGGGTAAAATTACGAACCCAACTAAAAGTCCGGGTAAAAAATTAGAACCCAACTAAAAAGTCCGGGTAAAATTACGAACTCAACTAAAACTCCGGGTAAAATTACGAACCCAACTAAAACTCCGGGTAAAATTAGGAACCCAACTAAAACTCCGGGTAAAATTACGAACCCAACTAAAACTCCGGGTAAAATTACGAACCCAACTAAAAAGTCCGGGTAAAATTACGAACCCAAATAAAAAGTCCGGGTAAAATTACGAACCCAACTAAAACTCCGGGTAAAATTATGAACTCAACTAACACTCCGGGTAAAATTACGAACCCAACTAAAACTCCGGGTAAAATTACGAACCCAACTAAAAGTCCGGGTAAAAAATACGAACCCAACTAAAAAGTCCGGGTAAAATTACGAACCCAACTAAAACTCCGGGTAAAATTACGAACCCAACTAAAACTCCGGGTAAAATTACGAACCCAACTAAAACTCCGGGTAAAATTACGAACCCAACTAAAACTCCGGGTAAAATTACGAACCCAACTAAAAAGTCCGGGTAAAATTACGAACCAAACAAAAAAGTCCGGGTAACATTTAGAACCCAACTAAAACTCCGGGTAAAAAAATACGAACCCAACTAAAACTCCGGGCAAAAATACTAACTCAACTAAAAAGTCCGGGTAAAAAATACGAACCCAACTAAAACTCCGGATAAAATTACGAACCCAACTAAAAGTCCCGGTAAAAAATACGAACCCAACTAAAAAGTCCGGGTAAAATTACGAACCCAACTAAAACTCCGGGTAAAATTACCAACTCAACTAAAACTCCGAGTAAAATTACGAACCCAACTAAAACTCCGGGTAAAATTACGAACCCAACTAAAAGTCCGGGTAAAAAATACGAACCCAACTAAAAAGTCCGGGTAAAATTACGAACCCAACTAAAACTCCGGGTAAAATTACGAACCCAACTAAAACTCCGGGTAAAATTACGAACCCAAGTAAAACTCCGGGTAAAATTACGAACCCAACTAAAACTGCGGGTAAAATTACGAACCCAACTAAAAGTCCGGGTAAAATAACCAACACAACTAAAACTCCGGGTAAAAATACGAACCCAACTAAAACTCCTTTTAAAAAATACGAATCCAACTAAAACTCCGGGTAAAAAATACGAACCCAACTAAAACTCCGGGTAAAAAATACGAACCAAACAAAAAAGTCCGGGTAACATTTAGAACCCAACTAAAACTCCGGGTAAAATAACCAACACAACTAAAACTCCGGGTAAAAATACGAACCCAACTAAAACTCCTTTTAAAAAATACGAATCCAACTAAAACTCCGGGTAAAATAACCAACACAACTAAAACTCCGGGTAAAAATACGAACCCAACTAAAACTCCTTTTAAAAAATACGAATCCAACTAAAACTCCGGGTAAAAAATACGAACCCAACTAAAACTCCGGGTAAAATTACGAACCCAACTAAAAGTCCGGGTAAAAAATACGAACCCAACTAAAACTCCGGGTAAAAAATACGAACCAAACAAAAAAGTCCGGGTAACATTTAGAACCCAACTAAAACTCCGGGTAAAAAAATACGAACCCAACTAAAACTCCGGGCAAAAATACTAACTCAACTAAAAAGTCCGGGTAAAATTACGAACCCAACTAAAACTCCGGGTAAAATTACGAACCCAACTAAAAAGTCCGGGTAAAATTACGAACCCAACTAAAACTCCGGGTAAAAAATACGAACCAAACAAAAAAGTCCGGGTAACATTTAGAACCCAACTAAAACTCCGGGTAAAAAAATACGAACCCAACTAAAACTCCGGGCAAAAATACTAACTCAACTAAAAAGTCCGGATAAAAAATACGAACCCAACTAAAACTCCGGGCAAAAATACTAACCCAACTAAAAAATCCGGGTAAAAAATACGAACCCAACTAAAACTCCGGATAAAATTACGAACCCAACTAAAACTCCGGGTAAAAATACGAACCCAACTAAAACTCCGGGTAAAAATACGAACCCAACTAAAACTCCGGGTAAAAAATACGAACCCAACTAAAACTTCGGGTAAAAATACGAACCCAACTAAAACTCCGGATAAAAATACTAACCCAACTAAAAAGTCCGGGTAAAAAATACGAACCCAACTAAAACTCCGGGTAAAATTACGAACCCAAATAAAACTCCGGGTAAAATTACGAACCCAACTAAAACTCCGGGTAAAATTACGAACCCAACTAAAAGTCCGGGTAAAAAATACGAACCCAACTAAAAAGTCCGGGTAAAATTACGAACCCAACTAAAACTCCGGGTAAAATTACGAACCCAACTAAAACTCCGGGTAAAATTACGAACCCAAGTAAAACTCCGTGTAAAATTACGAACCCAAGTAAAACTCCGGGTAAAATTACGAACCCAACTAAAACTCCGTTTAAAATTACGAACCCAACTAAAACTCCGGGTAAAATTACGAACCCAACTAAAAGTCCGAGTAAAAATACGAACCCAACTAAAAAGTCCGGGTAACTCAAGACTCCGGGTAAAATTACGAACCCAACTAAAACTCCGGGTAAAATTACGAACCCAACTAAAACTCCGGGTAAAATTACGAACCCAACTAAAACTCCGGGTAAAATTACGAACCCAACTAAAAGTCCGGGTAAAAAATACGAACCCAACTAAAAAGTCCGGGTAAAATTACGAACCCAACTAAAAATCCGGGTAAAATTATGAACCCAACTAAAAGTCCGGGTAAAAAATTCGAACCCAACTAAAAAGTCCGGGTAAAATTACGAACCCAACTAAAACTCCGGGTAAAATTACGAACCCAACTAAAAAGTCCGGGTAAAATTACGAACCCAACTAAAAAGTCCGGGTAAAATTACGAACCCAACTAAAAAGTCCGGGTAAAATTACGAATCCAACTAAAACTCCGGGTAAAATTACGAACCCAACTAAAAGTCCGGGTAAAAAATACGAACCCAACTAAAAAGTCCGGGTAAAATTACGAACCCAACTAAAACTCCGGGTAAAATTACGAACCCAACTAAAACTCCGGGTAAAATTACGAACCCAAGTGAAACTCCGGGTAAAATTACGAACCCAAGTAAAACTCCGGGTAAAATTACGAACCCAACTAAAACTCCTGGTAAAATTACGAACCCAACTAAAACTCCGGGTAAAATTACGAACCCAACTAAAAGTCCGGGTAAAAAATACGAACCCAACTAAAAAGTCCGGGTAAAATTACGAACCCAACTAAAAGTCCGGGTAAAAAATACGAACCCAACTAAAAAGTCCGGGTAAAATTACGAACCCAACTAAAACTCCGGGTAAGATTACGAACCCAACTAAAACTCCGGGTAAAATTACGAACACAAGTAAAACTCCGGGTAAAATTACGAACCCAAGTAAAACTCCGGGTAAAATTACGAACCCAACTAAAACTCCGGGTAAAATTACGAACCCAACTAGAACTCCGGGTAAAATTACGAACCCAACTAAAAGTCCGGGTAAAAAATACGAACCCAACTAAAAAGTTCGGGTAAAATTACGAACCCAAGTAAAACTCCGGGTAAAATTACGAACCCAACTAAAACTCCGGGTAACATTACGAACCCAACTAAAAAGTCCGGGTAAAATTACGAACCCAAATAAAAAGTCCGGGTAAAATTACGAACCCAACTAAAACTCCGGGTAAAATTACCAACTCAACTAAAACTCCGGGTAAAATTACGAACCCAACTAAAACTCCGGGTAAAATTACGAACCCAACTAAAAGTCCGGGTAAAAAATACGAACCCAACTAAAAAGTCCGGGTAAAATTACGAACCCAAGTAAAACTCCGGGTATAATTACGAACCCAACTAAAACTCCGGGTAAAATTGCGAACCCAACTAAAACTCCGGGTAAAATTACGAACCCAACTAAAAAGTCCGGGTAAAAAATACGAACCCAACTAAAACTCCGGCTAAAATTACGAACCCAACTAAAACTCCGGGTAAAAATACGAACCCAACTAAAACTCCGGGTAAAAATACGAACCCAACTAAAACTCCGGGTAAAAATACTAACCCAACTAAAAAGTCCGGGTAAAAAATACGAACCCAACTAAAACTCCGGGTAAAATTACGAACCCAACTAAAACTCCGGGTAAAATTACGAACCCAACTAAAACTCCGGGTAAAATTACGAACCCAACTAAAAGTCCGGGTAAAAAATACGAACCCAACTAAAAAGTCCGGGTAAAATTACGAACCCAACTAAAACTCCGGGTAAAATTACGAACCCAACTAAACTCCGGGTAAAATTACGAACCCAAGTAAAACTCCGGGTAAAATTACGAACCCAACTAAAACTCCGGGTAAAATTACGAATCCAACTAAAACTCCGGGTAAAATTACGAACCCAACTAAAAGTCCGAGTAAAAATACGAACCCAACTAAAAAGTCCGGGTAACTCAAGACTCCGGGTAAAATTACGAACCCAACTAAAACTCCGGGTAAAAAATACGAACCCAACTAAAAAGTCCGGGTGAAATTACGAACCCAACTAAAACTCCGGGTAAAATTACGAACCCAACTAAAACTCCGGGTAAAATTACGAACCCAAGTGAAACTCCGGGTAAAATTACGAACCCAAGTAAAACTCCGGGTAAAATTACGAACCCAACTAAAACTCCTGGTAAAATTACGAACCCAACTAAAACTCCGGGTAAAATTACGAACCCAACTAAAAGTCCGGGTAAAAAATACGAACCCAACTAAAAAGTTCGGGTAAAATTACGAACCCAAGTAAAACTCCGGGTAAAATTACGAACCCAACTAAAACTCCGGGTAAAATTACGAACCCAACTAAAAAGTCCGGGTAAAATTACGAACCCAAATAAAAAGTCCGGGTAAAGTTACGATCCCAACTAAAACTCCGGGTAAAATTACCAACTCAACTAAAACTCCGGGTAAAATTACGAACCCAACTAAAACTCCGGGTAAAATTACGAACCCAACTAAAAGTCCGGGTAAAAAATACGAACCCAACTAAAAAGTCCGGGTAAAATTACGAACCCAACTAAAACTCCGGGTAAAATTACGAACCCAACTAAAACTCCGGGTAAAATTACGAACCCAACTAAACCCCGGGTAAAATTACGAACCCAACTAAAAAGTCCGGGTAAAAAATACGAACCCAACTAAAACTCCGGCTAAAATTACGAACCCAACTAAAACTCCGGGTAAAAATACGAACCCAACTAAAACTCCGGGCAAAAATACTAACCCAACTAAAAAGTCCGGGTAAAAAATACGAACCCAACTAAAACTCCGGGTAAAAGTACGAACCCAACTAAAACTCCGGGTAAAAAATACGAACCCAACTAAAAAGTCCGGATAAAAAATACAAACCTAACTTAAGACTCCGGGTAAAATTACGAACCCAACTAAAACTCCGGGTAAAATTACGAACCCAACTAAAACTCCGGGTAAAAAATACGAACCCAACTAAAACTCCGGGCAAAAATACTAACCCAACTAAAAAGTCCGGGTAAAAAATACGAACCCAACTAAAACTCCGGATAAAATTACGAACCCAACTAAAACTCCGGGTAAAAATACGAACCCAACTAAAACTCCGGGTAAAAATACTAACCCAACTAAAAAGTCCGGGTTAAAAATACGAACCCAACTAAAACTCCGGGTAAAATTACGAACCCAACTAAAACTCCGGGTGAAAATACGAACCCTACTAAAACTCCGGGTAAAAATACTAACCCAACTAAAAATTCCGGGGAAAAAATGCGAACCCAACTAAAACTCCGGGTAAAATTACGAACCCAACTAAAACTCCGGGTAAAATTACGAACCCAACTAAAACTCCATGTAAAATTACGAACCCAACTAAAGGTCCGGGTAAAAAATACGAACCTAACTTAAGACTCCGGGTAAAATTACGAACAAAACTAAAACTCCGGGTAAAATTACGAACCCAACTAAAACTCCGGGTAAAAAATACGAACCCAACTAAAACTCCGGGCAAAAATACTAACCCAACTAAAAAGTCCGGGTAAAAAATACGAACCCAACTAAAACTCCGGATAAAATTACGAACCCAACTAAAACTCCGGGTAAAAAAACGAACCCAACTAAAACTCCGGGTAAAAATACTAACCCAACTAAAAAGTCCGGGTTAAAAATACGAACCCAACTAAAACTCCGGGTAAAATTACGAACCCAACTAAAACTCCGGGTAAAAATACAAACCCTACTAAAACTCCGGGTAAAAATACTAACCCAACCAAAAATTCCGGGTAAAAAATGCGAACCCAACTAAAACTCCGGGTAAAAAATACGAACCCAACTAAAACTCCGGGTAAAAAATACTAACCCAACTAAATAGTCCGGGTAAAAGATACGAACCCAACTAAAACTCCGGGTAAAATTACGAACCCAACTAAAACTCCGGGTAAAAATACGAACCCAACTAAAACTCCGGGTAAAAATACTTACCCAACTAAAAAGTCCGGGTAAAAAATACGAACCCAACTAAAACTCCGGGTAAAAAATACGAACCCAACTAAAACTCCGGGTAAAAAGTACGAACCCAACTAAAACTCCGGGTAAAAAATGCTAACCCAACTAAAATGTCCGGGTAAAAAATACGAACCCAACTAAAACTCCGGGTAAAATTACGAACCCAACTAAAACTCCGGGTAAAAATACGAACCCAACTAAAACTCCGGGTAAAAATACTAACCCCAACTAAAAAGTCCAGGTAAAAAATACGAACCCAACTAAAACTCCGGGTAAAATTACGAACCCAACTAAAACTCCGGGTGAAATTACGAACCCAACTAAAACTCCGGGTAAAATTACGAACCCAACTAAAAGTCCGGGTAAAAAATACGAACCCAACTAAAAAGTCCGGGTAAAATTACGAACCCAAGTAAAACTCCGGGTAAAATTACGAACCCAACTAAAACTCCGGGTAAAATTACGAACCCAACTAAAAAGTCCGGGTAAAATTACGAACCCAAATAAAAAGTCCGGGTAAAATTACGAACCCAACTAAAACTCCGGGTAAAATTACGAACTCAACTAAAACTCCGGGTAAAATTACGAACCCAACTAAAACTCCGGGTAAAATTACGAACCCAACTAAAAGTCCGGGTAAAAAATTAGAACCCAACTAAAAAGTCCGGGTAAAATTACGAACTCAACTAAAACTCCGGGTAAAATTACGAACCCAACTAAAACTCCGGGTAAAATTACGAACCCAACTAAAACTCCGGGTAAAATTACGAACCCAACTAAAACTCCGGGTAAAATTACGAACCCAACTAAAAAGTCCGGGTAAAATTACGAACCCAAATAAAAAGTCCGGGTAAAATTACGAACCCAACTAAAACTCCGGGTAAAATTATGAACTCAACTAACACTCCGGGTAAAATTACGAACCCAACTAAAACTCCGGGTAAAATTACGAACCCAACTAAAAGTCCGGGTAAAAAATACGAACCCAACTAAAAAGTCCGGGTAAAATTACGAACCCAACTAAAACTCCGGGTAAAATTACGAACCCAACTAAAACTCCGGGTAAAATTACGAACCCAACTAAAACTCCGGGTAAAATTACGAACCCAACTAAAACTCCGGGTAAAATTACGAACCCAACTAAAAAGTCCGGGTAAAATTACGAACCAAACAAAAAAGTCCGGGTAACATTTAGAACCCAACTAAAACTCCGGGTAAAAAAATACGAACCCAACTAAAACTCCGGGCAAAAATACTAACTCAACTAAAAAGTCCGGGTAAAAAATACGAACCCAACTAAAACTCCGGATAAAATTACGAACCCAACTAAAAGTCCCGGTAAAAAATACGAACCCAACTAAAAAGTCCGGGTAAAATTACGAACCCAACTAAAACTCCGGGTAAAATTACCAACTCAACTAAAACTCCGAGTAAAATTACGAACCCAACTAAAACTCCGGGTAAAATTACGAACCCAACTAAAAGTCCGGGTAAAAAATACGAACCCAACTAAAAAGTCCGGGTAAAATTACGAACCCAACTAAAACTCCGGGTAAAATTACGAACCCAACTAAAACTCCGGGTAAAATTACGAACCCAAGTAAAACTCCGGGTAAAATTACGAACCCAACTAAAACTGCGGGTAAAATTACGAACCCAACTAAAAGTCCGGGTAAAATAACCAACACAACTAAAACTCCGGGTAAAAATACGAACCCAACTAAAACTCCTTTTAAAAAATACGAATCCAACTAAAACTCCGGGTAAAAAATACGAACCCAACTAAAACTCCGGGTAAAAAATACGAACCAAACAAAAAAGTCCGGGTAACATTTAGAACCCAACTAAAACTCCGGGTAAAATAACCAACACAACTAAAACTCCGGGTAAAAATACGAACCCAACTAAAACTCCTTTTAAAAAATACGAATCCAACTAAAACTCCGGGTAAAATAACCAACACAACTAAAACTCCGGGTAAAAATACGAACCCAACTAAAGCTCCTTTTAAAAAATACGAATCCAACTAAAACTCCGGGTAAAAAATACGAACCCAACTAAAACTCCGGGTAAAATTACGAACCCAACTAAAAGTCCGGGTAAAAAATACGAACCCAACTAAAACTCCGGGTAAAAAATACGAACCAAACAAAAAAGTCCGGGTAACATTTAGAACCCAACTAAAACTCCGGGTAAAAAAATACGAACCCAACTAAAACTCCGGGCAAAAATACTAACTCAACTAAAAAGTCCGGGTAAAATTACGAACCCAACTAAAACTCCGGGTAAAATTACGAACCCAACTAAAAAGTCCGGGTAAAATTACGAACCCAACTAAAACTCCGGGTAAAAAATACGAACCAAACAAAAAAGTCCGGGTAACATTTAGAACCCAACTAAAACTCCGGGTAAAAAAATACGAACCCAACTAAAACTCCGGGCAAAAATACTAACTCAACTAAAAAGTCCGGATAAAAAATACGAACCCAACTAAAACTCCGGGCAAAAATACTAACCCAACTAAAAAATCCGGGTAAAAAATACGAACCCAACTAAAACTCCGGATAAAATTACGAACCCAACTAAAACTCCGGGTAAAAATACGAACCCAACTAAAACTCCGGGTAAATATACGAACCCAACTAAAACTCCGGGTAAAAAATACGAACCCAACTAAAACTTCGGGTAAAAAATACGAACCCAACTAAAAAGTCCGGTAAAAAATATGAACCCAACTAAAACTCCGGGTAAAATAACCAACACAACTAAAACTCCGGGTAAAAATACGAACCCAAATAAAACTCCTTTTAAAAAATACGAATCCAACTAAAACTCGGGTAAAAAATACGAACCCAACTAAAACTCCGGGTAAAATTACGAACCCAACTAAAAGTCCGGGTAAAAAATACGAACCCAACTAAAAAGTCCGGGTAAAATTACGAACCCAACTAAAAAGTCCGGGTAAAATTACGAACCAAACAAAAAAGTCCGGGTAACATTTAGAACCCAACTAAAACTCCGGGTAAAAAAATACGAACCCAACTAAAACTCCGGGCAAAAATACTAACTCAACTAAAAAGTCCGGGTAAAAAATACGAACCCAACTAAAACTCCGGATAAAATTACGAACCCAACTAAAAGTCCCGGTAAAAAATACGAACCCAACTAAAAAGTCCGGGTAAACTTACGAACCCAACTAAAACTCCGGGTAAAATTACCAACTCAACTAAAACTCCGAGTAAAATTACGAACCCAACTAAAACTCCGGGTAAAATTACGAACCCAACTAAAAGTCCGGGTAAAAAATACGAACCCAACTAAAAAGTCCGGGTAAAATTACGAACCCAACTAAAACTCCGGGTAAAATTACGAACCCAACTAAAACTCCGGGTAAAATTACGAACCCAAGTAAAACTCCGGGTAAAATTACGAACCCAACTAAAACTGCGGGTAAAATTACGAACCCAACTAAAAGTCCGGGTAAAATAACCAACACAACTAAAACTCCGGGTAAAAATACGAACCCAACTAAAACTCCTTTTAAAAAATACGAATCCAACTAAAACTCCGGGTAAAAAATACGAACCCAACTAAAACTCCGGGTAAAAAATACGAACCAAACAAAAAAGTCCGGGTAACATTTAGAACCCAACTAAAACTCCGGGTAAAATAACCAACACAACTAAA
Source organism: Melinopterus prodromus (assembly GCA_964023965.1). NCBI lineage: Eukaryota > Metazoa > Arthropoda > Insecta > Coleoptera > Scarabaeidae > Melinopterus > Melinopterus prodromus. Next base: position 158,013 of record CAXIES010000283.1, read on the forward strand.
ACTCCGGGTAAAAATACGAACCCAACTAAAACTCCTTTTAAAAAATACGAATCCAACTAAAACTCCGGGTAAAATAACCAACACAACTAAAACTCCGGGTAAAAATACGAACCCAACTAAAACTCCTTTTAAAAAATACGAATCCAACTAAAACTCCGGGTAAAATTACGAACCCAACTAAAAGTCCGGGTAAAAAATACGAACCCAACTAAAAAGTCCGGGTAAAATTACGAACCCAACTAAAACTCCGGGTAAAATTACGAACCCAACTAAAACTCCGGGTAAAATTACGAACCCAAGTAAAACTCCGGGTAAAATTACGAACCCAACTAAAACTGCGGGTAAAATTACGAACCCAACTAAAAGTCCGGGTAAAATAACCAACACAACTAAAACTCCGGGTAAAAATACGAACCCAACTAAAACTCCTTTTAAAAAATACGAATCCAACTAAAACTCCGGGTAAAAAATACGAACCCAACTAAAACTCCGGGTAAAAAATACGAACCAAACAAAAAAGTCCGGGTAACATTTAGAACCCAACTAAAACTCCGGGTAAAATAACCAACACAACTAAAACTCCGGGTAAAAATACGAACCCAACTAAAACTCCTTTTAAAAAATACGAATCCAACTAAAACTCCGGGTAAAATAACCAACACAACTAAAACTCCGGGTAAAAATACGAACCCAACTAAAGCTCCTTTTAAAAAATACGAATCCAACTAAAACTCCGGGTAAAAAATACGAACCCAACTAAAACTCCGGGTAAAATTACGAACCCAACTAAAAGTCCGGGTAAAAAATACGAACCCAACTAAAACTCCGGGTAAAAAATACGAACCAAACAAAAAAGTCCGGGTAACATTTAGAACCCAACTAAAACTCCGGGTAAAAAAATACGAACCCAACTAAAACTCCGGGCAAAAATACTAACTCAACTAAAAAGTCCGGGTAAAATTACGAACCCAACTAAAACTCCGGGTAAAATTACGAACCCAACTAAAAAGTCCGGGTAAAATTACGAACCCAACTAAAACTCCGGGTAAAAAATACGAACCAAACAAAAAAGTCCGGGTAACATTTAGAACCCAACTAAAACTCCGGGTAAAAAAATACGAACCCAACTAAAACTCCGGGCAAAAATACTAACTCAACTAAAAAGTCCGGATAAAAAATACGAACCCAACTAAAACTCCGGGCAAAAATACTAACCCAACTAAAAAATCCGGGTAAAAAATACGAACCCAACTAAAACTCCGGATAAAATTACGAACCCAACTAAAACTCCGGGTAAAAATACGAACCCAACTAAAACTCCGGGTAAATATACGAACCCAACTAAAACTCCGGGTAAAAAATACGAACCCAACTAAAACTTCGGGTAAAAAATACGAACCCAACTAAAAAGTCCGGTAAAAAATATGAACCCAACTAAAACTCCGGGTAAAATAACCAACACAACTAAAACTCCGGGTAAAAATACGAACCCAAATAAAACTCCTTTTAAAAAATACGAATCCAACTAAAACTCGGGTAAAAAATACGAACCCAACTAAAACTCCGGGTAAAATTACGAACCCAACTAAAAGTCCGGGTAAAAAATACGAACCCAACTAAAAAGTCCGGGTAAAATTACGAACCCAACTAAAAAGTCCGGGTAAAATTACGAACCAAACAAAAAAGTCCGGGTAACATTTAGAACCCAACTAAAACTCCGGGTAAAAAAATACGAACCCAACTAAAACTCCGGGCAAAAATACTAACTCAACTAAGAAGTCCGGGTAAAAAATACGAACCCAACTAAAACTCCGGATAAAATTACGAACCCAACTAAAAGTCCCGGTAAAAAATACGAACCCAACTAAAAAGTCCGGGTAAAATTACGAACCCAACTAAAACTCCGGGTAAAATTACCAACTCAACTAAAACTCCGAGTAAAATTACGAACCCAACTAAAACTCCGGGTAAAATTACGAACCCAACTAAAAGTCCGGGTAAAAAATACGAACCCAACTAAAAAGTCCGGGTAAAATTACGAACCCAACTAAAACTCCGGGTAAAATTACGAACCCAACTAAAACTCCGGGTAAAATTACGAACCCAAGTAAAACTCCGGGTAAAATTACGAACCCAACTAAAACTGCGGGTAAAATTACGAACCCAACTAAAAGTCCGGGTAAAATAACCAACACAACTAAAACTCCGGGTAAAAATACGAACCCAACTAAAACTCCTTTTAAAAAATACGAATCCAACTAAAACTCCGGGTAAAAAATACGAACCCAACTAAAACTCCGGGTAAAAAATACGAACCAAACAAAAAAGTACGGGTAACATTTAGAACCCAACTAAAACTCCGGGTAAAATAACCAACACAACTAAAACTCCGGGTAAAAATACGAACCCAACTAAAACTCCTTTTAAAAAATACGAATCCAACTAAAACTCCGGGTAAAATAACCAACACAACTAAAACTCCGGGTAAAAATACGAACCCAACTAAAACTCCTTTTAAAAAATACGAATCCAACTAAAACTCCGGGTAAAAAATACGAACCCAACTAAAACTCCGGGTAAAATTACGAACCCAACTAAAAGTCCGGGTAAAAAATACGAACCCAACTAAAACTCCGGGTGAAAAATACGAACCAAACAAAAAAGTCCGGGTAACATTTAGAACCCAACTAAAACTCCGGGTAAAAAAATACGAACCCAACTAAAACTCCGGGCAAAAATACTAACTCAACTAAAAAGTCCGGGTAAAATTACGAACCCAACTAAAACTCCGGGTAAAATTACGAACCCAACTAAAAAGTCCGGGTAAAATTACGAACCCAACTAAAACTCCGGGTAAAAAATACGAACCAAACAAAAAAGTCCGGGTAACATTTAGAACCCAACTAAAACTCCGGGTAAAAAAATACGAACCCAACTAAAACTCCGGGCAAAAATACTAACTCAACTAAAAAGTCCGGATAAAAAATACGAACCCAACTAAAACTCCGGGCAAAAATACTAACCCAACTAAAAAATCCGGGTAAAAAATACGAACCCAACTAAAACTCCGGATAAAATTACGAACCCAACTAAAACTCCGGGTAAAAATACGAACCCAACTAAAACTCCGGGTAAAAATACGAACCCAACTAAAACTCCGGGTAAAAAATACGAACCCAACTAAAACTTCGGGTAAAAAATACGAACCCAACTAAAAAGTCCGGTAAAAAATATGAACCCAACTAAAACTCCGGGTAAAATAACCAACACAACTAAAACTCCGGGTAAAAATACGAACCCAAATAAAACTCCTTTTAAAAAATACGAATCCAACTAAAACTCCGGGTAAAAAATACGAACCCAACTAAAACTCCGGGTAAAATTACGAACCCAACTAAAAGTCCGGGTAAAAAATACGAACCCAACTAAAAAGTCCGGGTAAAATTACGAACCCAACTAAAACTCCGGGTAAAATTACGAACCCAACTAAAACTCCGGGTAAACAATACGAACCCAACTAAAAAGTCCGGATAAAAAATACGAACCTAACTTAAGACTCCGGGTAAAATTACGAACCCAACTAAAAAGTCCGGGTAAAATTACGAACCCAACTAAAAAGTCCGGGTAAAATTACGAACCCAACTAAAACTCCGGGTAAAATTACGAACTCAACTAAAACTCCGGGTAGAATTACGAACCCAACTAAAACTCCGGGTAAAATTACGAACCCAACTAAAAGTCCGGGTAAAAAATACGAGCCCAACTAAAAAGTCCGGGTAAAATTACGAACCCAACTAAAACTCCGGGTAAAATTACGAACCCAACTAAAACTCCGGGTAAAATTACGAACCCAAGTAAAACTCCGGTTAAAATTACGAACCCAAGTACAACTCCGGGTAAAATTACGAACGCAACTAAAACTCCGGGTAAAATTACGAATCCAACTAAAACTCCGGGTAAAATTACGAACCCAACTAAAAGTCCGGGTAAAATTACGAACCCAACTAAAAAGTCCGGGTAAAATTACGAACCCAACTAAAAAGTCCGGGTAAAATTACGAACCCAACTAAAACTCCGGGTAAAATTACGAACCCAACTAAAACTCCGGGTAAAATTACGAACCCAACTAAAAGTCCGGGTAAAAAATACGAACCCAACTAAAAAGTCCGGGTAAAATTGCGAACCCAACTAAAACTCCGGGTAAAAAATACGAACCCAACTAAAAAGTCCGGGTAAAATTACGAACCCAACTAAAACTCCGGGTGAAAAATACGAACCCAACTAAAAAGTCCGGGTAAAATTGCGAACCCAACTAAAACTCCGGGTAAAAAATACGAACCCATCTAAAAAGTCCGGGTAAAATTGCGAACCCAACTAAAACTCCGGGTAAAAATACGAACCCAACTAAAAAGAGCGGGTAAAATTACGAACCCAACTAAAACTCCGGGTAAAAAATACGAACCCAACTAAAAAGTCCGGATAAAAAATACGAACCTAACTTAGGACTCCGGGTAAAATTACGAACCCAACTAAAAAGTCCGGGTAAAATTACGAACCCAACTAAAACTCCGGGTAAAATTACTAACTCAACTAAAACTCCGGGTAAAATTACGAACCCAACTAAAACTCCGGGTAAAATTACGAACCCAACTAAAAGTCCGGGTAAAAAATACGAACCCAACTAAAAAGTCCGGGTAAAATTACGAACCCAACTAAAACTCCGGGTAAAATTACGAACCCAACTAAAACTCCGGGTAAAATTACGAACCCAAGTAAAACTCCGGGTAAAATTACGAACCCAGCTAAAAGTCCGGGTAAAAATACGAACCCAACTAAAAAGTCCGGGTAACTCAAGACTCCGGGTAAAATTACGAACCCAACTAAAACTCCGGGTAAAATTACGAACCAAACTAAAACTCCGGGTAAAATTACGAACCCAACTAAAAGTCCGGGTAAAAAATACGAACCCAACTAAAAAGTCCGGGTAAAAATACGAACCTAACTTAAAACTCCAGGTAAAATTACGAACCCAACTAAAACTCCGGGTAAAAAATACGAACCAAACAAAAAAGTCCGGGTAACATTTAGAACCCAACTAAAACTCCGGGTAAAAAAATACGAACCCAACTAAAACTCCGGGCAAAAATACTAACCCAACTAAAAAGTCCGGGTAAAAAATACGAACCCAACTAAAACTCCGGCTAAAATTACGAACCCAACTAAAACTCCGGGTAAAAATACGAACCCAACTAAAACTCCGGGTAAAAATACGAACCCAACTAAAACTCCGGGTAAAAATACTAACCCAACTAAAAAGTCCGGGTAAAAAATACGAACCCAACTAAAACTCCGGGTAAAATTACGAACCCAACTAAAACTCCGGGTAAAAAATACGAACCCAACTAAAACTCCGGATAAAATTACGAACCCAACTAAAACTCCGGGTAAAATTACGAACCCAACTAAAACTCCGGGTAAAAAATACGAACCCAACTAAAACTCCGGGCAAAAATACTAACCCAACTAAAAAGTCCGGGTAAAAAATACGAACCCAACTAAAACTCCGGATAAAATTACGAACCCAACTAAAACTCCGGGTAAAAATACGAACCCAACTAAAACTCCGGGTAAAAATACTAACCCAACTAAAAAGTCCGGGTTAAAAATACGAACCCAACTAAAACTCCGGGCAAAATTACGAACCCAACTAAAACTCCGGGTAAAAATACAAACCCTACTAAAACTCCGGGTAAAAAATACGAACCCAACTAAAACTCCGGGTAAAAAATACTAACCCAACTAAATAGTCCGGGTAAAAGATACGAACCCAACTAAAGCTCCGGGTAAAACTACGAACCCAACTAAAACTCCGGGTAAAAATACGAACCCAACTAAAACTCCAGGTAAAAATACTTACCCAACTAAAAAGTTCGGGTAAAAAATACGAACCCAACTAAAACTCCGGGTAAAAAATACGAACCCAACTAAAACTCCGGGTAAAAAGTACGAACCCAACTAAAACTCCGGGTAAAAAATGCTAACCCAACTAAAATGTCCGGGTAAAAAATACGAACCCAACTAAAACTCCGGGTAAAATTACGAACCCAACTAAAACTCCGGGTAAAAATACGAACCCAACTAAAACTCCGGGTAAAAATACTAACCCCAACTAAAAAGTCCGGGTCAAAAATACGAACCCAACTAAAACTCCGGGTAAAATTACGAACCCAACTAAAACTCCGGGTAAAATTACGAACCCAACTAAAACTCCGGGTAAAATTACGAACCCAACTAAAAGTCCGGGTAAAAAATACGAACCCAACTAAAAAGTCCGGGTAAAATTACGAACCCAAGTAAAACTCCGGGTAAAATTACGAACTCAACTAAAACTCCGGGTAAAATTACAAACCCAACTAAAACTCCGGGTAAAATTACGAACCCAACTAAAAGTCCGGGTAAAAAATACGAACCCAACTAAAAAGTCCGGGTAAAATTACGAACCCAACTAAAACTTCGGGTAAAATTACGAACCCAACTAAAAAGTCCGGGTAAAATTACGAACCCAAATAAAAAGTCCGGGTAAAATTACGAACCCAACTAAAACTCCGGGTAAAATTACGAACTCAACTAAAACTCCGGGTAAAATTACAAACCCAACTAAAACTCCGGGTAAAATTACGAACCCAACTAAAAGTCCGGGTAAAAAATACGAACCCAACTAAAAAGTCCGGGTAAAATTACGAACCCAACTAAAACTCCGGGAAAAATTACGAACCCAACTAAAACTCCGGGTAAAATTACGAACCCAACTAAAACTTCGGGTAAAATTACGAACCCAACTAAAACTCCGGGTAAAATTACGAACCCAACTAAAAAGTCCGGGTAAAATTACGAACCCAACTAAAACTCCGGGTAAAAAATACGAACCAAACAAAAAAGTCCGGGTAACATTTAGAACCCAACTAAAACTCCGGGTAAAAAAATACGAACCCGACTAAAACTCCGGGCAAAAATACTAACCCAACTAAAAAGTCCGGGTAAAAAATACGAACCCAACTAAAACTCCGGATAAAATTACGAACCCAACTAAAACTCCGGGTAAAAATACGAACCCAACTAAAACTCCGGGTAAAAATACGAACCCAACTAAAACTCCGGGTAAAAAATAAGAACCCAACTAAAACTTCTTGTAAAAAATACGAACCCAACTAAAAAGTCCGGTAAAAAATATGAACCCAACTAAAACTCCGGGTAAAATTACCAACACAACTAAAACTCCGGGTAAAAATACGAACCCAACTAAAACTCCTTGTAAAAAATACGAATCCAACTAAAACTCCGGGTAAAAAATACGAACCCAACTAAAACTCCGGGTAAAATTACGAACCCAACTAAAAGTCCGGGTAAAAAATACGAACCCAACTAAAAAGTCCGGGTAAAATTACGAACCCAACTAAAACTCCGGGTAAAATTACGAACCCAACTAAAAGTCCGGGTAAAAAATACGAACCCAACTAAAAAGTCCGGGTAAAATTACGAACCCAACTAAACCTCCGGGTAAAATTACGAACCCAACTAAAACTCCGGGTAAAATTACGAACCCAACTAAAACTCCGGGTAAAATTACGAACCCAACTAAAAAGTCCGGGTAAAATTACGAACCCAACTAAAACTCCGGGTAAAATTACCAACTCAACTAAAACTCCGGGTAATATTACGAACCCAACTAAAACTCCGGGTAAAATTACGAACCCAACTAAAAGTCCGGGTAAAAAATACGAACCCAACTAAAAAGTCCGGGTAAAATTACGAACCCAAGTAAAACTCCGGGTAAAATTACGAACCCAACTAAAACTCCGGGTAAAATTGCGAACCCAACTAAAACTCCGGGTAAAATTACGAACCCAAGTAAAACTCCGGGTAAAAATACGAACCCAACTAAAACTCCGGGTAAAAATACGAACCCAACTAAAACTTCGGGTAAAATTACGAACCCAACTAAAAAGTCCGGGTAAAATTACGAACCCAAATAAAAAGTCCGGGTAAAATTACGAACCCAACTAAAACTCCGGGTAAAATTACGAACTCAACTAAAACTCCGGGTAAAATTACAAACCCAACTAAAACTCCGGGTAAAATTACGAACCCAACTAAAAGTCCGGGTAAAAAATACGAACCCAACTAAAAAGTCCGGGTAAAATTACGAACCCAACTAAAACTTCGGGTAAAATTACGAACCCAACTAAAAAGTCCGGGTAAAATTACGAACCCAAATAAAAAGTCCGGGTAAAATTACGAACCCAACTAAAACTCCGGGTAAATACGAACCCAACTAAAACTCCGGGTAAAATTACGAACTCAACTAAAACTCCGGGTAAAATTACAAACCCAACTAAAACTCCGGGTAAAATTACGAACCCAACTAAAAGTCCGGGTAAAAAATACGAACCCAACTAAAAAGTCCGGGTAAAATTACGAACCCAACTAAAACTCCGGGAAAAATTACGAACCCAACTAAAACTCCGGGTAAAATTACGAACCCAACTAAAACTTCGGGTAAAATTACGAACCCAACTAAAACTCCGGGTAAAATTACGAACCCAACTAAAAAGTCCGGGTAAAATTACGAACCCAACTAAAACTCCGAGTAAAAAATACGAACCAAACAAAAAAGTCCGGGTAACATTTAGAACCCGGAACTAAAACTCCGGGTAAAAAAATACGAACCCGACTAAAACTCCGGGCAAAAATACTAACCCAACTAAAAAGTCCGGGTAAAAAATACGAACCCAACTAAAACTCCGGATAAAATTACGAACCCAACTAAAACTCCGGGTAAAAATACGAACCCAACTAAAACTCCGGGTAAAAAATAAGAACCCAACTAAAACTTCTTGTAAAAAATACGAACCCAACTAAAAAGTCCGGTAAAAAATATGAACCCAACTAAAACTCCGGGTAAAATTACCAACACAACTAAAACTCCGGGTAAAAATACGAACCCAACTAAAACTCCTTGTAAAAAATACGAATCCAACTAAAACTCCGGGTAAAAAATACGAACCCAACTAAAACTCCGGGTAAAATTACGAACCCAACTAAAAGTCCGGGTAAAAAATACGAACCCAACTAAAAAGTCCGGGTAAAATTACGAACCCAACTAAAACTCCGGGTAAAATTACGAACCCAACTAAAAGTCCGGGTAAAAAATACGAACCCAACTAAAAAGTCCGGGTAAAATTACGAACCCAACTAAACCTCCGGGTAAAATTACGAACCCAACTAAAACTCCGGGTAAAATTACGAACCCAACTAAAACTCCGGGTAAAATTACGAACCCAACTAAAAAGTCCGGGTAAAATTACGAACCCAACTAAAACTCCGGGTAAAATTACCAACTCAACTAAAACTCCGGGTAATATTACGAACCCAACTAAAACTCCGGGTAAAATTACGAACCCAACTAAAAGTCCGGGTAAAAAATACGAACCCAACTAAAAAGTCCGGGTAAAATTACGAACCCAAGTAAAACTCCGGGTAAAATTACGAACCCAACTAAAACTCCGGGTAAAATTGCGAACCCAACTAAAACTCCGGGTAAAATTACGAACCCAAGTAAAACTCCGGGTAAAAATACGAACCCAACTAAAACTCCGGGTAAAAATACGAACCCAACTAAAACTCCGGGTAAAAATACTAACCCAACTAAAACTCCGGGTAAAAATACGAACCCAACTAAAACTCCGGGTAAAAATACTAACCCAACTAAAAAGTCCGGGTAAAAAATACGAACCCAACTAAAACTCCGGGTAAAATTACGAACCCAACTAAAACTCCGGGTAAAATTACGAACCCAACTAAAACTCCGGGTAAAATTACGAACCCAACTAAAAGTCCGGGTAAAAAATACGAACCCAACTAAAAAGTCCGGGTAAAATTACGAACCCAACTAAAACTCCGGGTAAAATTACGAACCCAACTAAAACTCCGGGTAAAATTACGAACCCAAGTAAAACTCCGGGTAAAATTACGAACCCAACTAAAACTCCGGGTAAAATTACGAACCCAACTAAAACTCCGGGTAAAATTACGAACCCAACTAAAAGTCCGAGTAAAAATACGAACCCAACTAAAAAGTCCGGGTAACTCAAGACTCCGGGTAAAATTACGAACCCAACTAAACCTCCGGGTAAAAAATACGAACCCAACTAAAAAGTCCGGGTAAAATTACGAACCCAACTAAAACTCCGGGTAAAATTACGAACCCAACTAAAACTCCGGGTAAAATTACGAACCCAAGTGAAACTCCTGGTAAAATTACGATCCCAAGTAAAACTCCGGGTAAAATTACGAACCCAACTAAAACTCCTGGTAAAATTACGAACCCAACTAAAACTCCGGGTAAAATTACGAACCCAACTAAAAGTCCGGGTAAAAAATACGAACCCAACTAAAAAGTTCGGGTAAAATTACGAACCCAAGTAAAACTCCGGGTAAAATTACGAACCCAACTCAAACTCCGGGTAAAATTACGAACCCAACTAAAAAGTCCGGGTAAAATTACGAACCCAAATAAAAAGTCCGGGTAAAATTACGAACCCAACTAAAACTCCGGGTAAAATTACCAACTCAACTAAAACTCCGGGTAAAATTACGAACCCAACTAAAACTCCGGGTAAAATTACGAACCCAACTAAAAGTCCGGGTAAAAAATACGAACCCAACTAAAAAGTCCGGGTAAAATTACGAACCCAACTAAAACTCCGGGTAAAATTACGAACCCAACTAAAACTCCGGGTAAAATTACGAACCCAACTAAACCCCGGGTAAAATTACGAACCCAACTAAAAAGTCCCGGTAAAAAATACGAACCCAACTAAAAAGTCCGGGTAAAATTACGAACCCAACTAAAACTCCGGGTAAAATTACCAACTCAACTAAAACTCCGAGTAAAATTACGAACCCAACTAAAACTCCGGGTAAAATTACGAACCCAACTAAAAGTCCGGGTAAAAAATACGAACCCAACTAAAAAGTCCGGGTAAAATTACGAACCCAACTAAAACTCCGGGTAAAATTACGAACCCAACTAAAACTCCGGGTGAAATTACGAACCCAAGTAAAACTCCGGGTAAAATTACGAACCCAACTAAAACTCCGGGTAAAATTACGAACCCAACTAAAAAGTCCGGGTAAAATTACGAACCCAACTAAAACTCCGGGTAAAAAATACGAACCAAACAAAAAAGTCCGGGTAACATTTAGAACCCAACTAAAACTCCGGGTAAAAAAATACGAACCCAACTAAAACTCCGGGCAAAAATACTAACTCAACTAAAAAGTCCGGGTAAAATTACGAACCCAACTAAAACTCCGGGTAAAATTACGAACCCAACTAAAAAGTCCGGGTAAAATTACGAACCCAACTAAAACTCCGGGTAAAAAATACGAACCAAACAAAAAAGTCCGGGTAACATTTAGAACCCAACTAAAACTCCGGGTAAAAAAATACGAACCCAACTAAAACTCCGGGCAAAAATACTAACTCAACTAAAAAGTCCGGGTAAAAAATACGAACCCAACTAAAACTCCGGGCAAAAATACTAACCCAACTAAAAAATCCGGGTAAAAAATACGAACCCAACTAAAACTCCGGATAAAATTACGAACCCAACTAAAACTCCGGGTAAAAATACGAACCCAACTAAAACTCCGGGTAAAAATACGAACCCAACTAAAACTCCGGGTAAAAAATACGAACCCAACTAAAACTTCGGGTAAAAAATACGAACCCAACTAAAAAGTCCGGTAAAAAATATGAACCCAACTAAAACTCCGGGTAAAATAACCAACACAACTAAAACTCCGGGTAAAAATACGAACCCAACTAAAACTCCTTTTAAAAAATACGAATCCAACTAAAACTCCGGGTAAAAAATACGAACCCAACTAAAACTCCGGGTAAAATTACGAACCCAACTAAAAGTCCGGGTAAAAAATACGAACCCAACTAAAACTCCGGGTAAAAAATACGAACCAAACAAAAAAGTCCGGGTAACATTTAGAACCCAACTAAAACTCCGGGTAAAAAAATACGAACCCAACTAAAACTCCGGGCAAAAATACTAACTCAACTAAAAAGTCCGGGTAAAATTACGAACCCAACTAAAACTCCGGGTAAAATTACGAACCCAACTAAAAAGTCCGGGTAAAATTACGAACCCAACTAAAACTCCGGGTAAAAAATACGAACCAAACAAAAAAGTCCGGGTAACATTTAGAACCCAACTAAAACTCCGGGTAAAAAAATACGAACCCAACTAAAACTCCGGGCAAAAATACTAACTCAACTAAAAAGTCCGGGTAAAAAATACGAACCCAACTAAAACTCCGGGCAAAAATACTAACCCAACTAAAAAATCCGGGTAAAAAATACGAACCCAACTAAAACTCCGGATAAAATTACGAACCCAACTAAAACTCCGGGTAAAAATACGAACCCAACTAAAACTCCGGGTAAAAATACGAACCCAACTAAAACTCCGGGTAAAAAATACGAACCCAACTAAAACTTCGGGTAAAAAATACGAACACAACTAAAAAGTCCGGTAAAAAATATGAACCCAACTAAAACTCCGGGTAAAATAACCAACACAACTAAAACTCCGGGTAAAAATACGAACCCAACTAAAAATCCTTTTAAAAAATACGAATCCAACTAAAACTCCGGGTAAAAAATACGAACCCAACTAAAACTCCGGGTAAAATTACGAACCCAACTAAAAGTCCGGGTAAAAAATACGAACCCAACTAAAAAGTCCGGGTAAAATTACGAACCCAACTAAAACTCCGGGTAAAATTACGAACCCAACTAAAACTCCGGGTAAACAATACGAACCCAACTAAAAAGTCCGGATAAAAAATACGAACCTAACTTAAGACTCCGGGTAAAATTACGAACCCAACTAAAAAGTCCGGGTAAAATTACGAACCCAACTAAAAAGTCCGGGTAAAATTACGAACCCAACTAAAACTCCGGGTAAAATTACGAACTCAACTAAAACTCCGGGTAAAATTACGAACCCAACTAAAACTCCGGGTAAAATTACGAACCCAACTAAAAGTCCGGGTAAAAAATACGAGCCCAACTAAAAAGTCCGGGTAAAATTACGAACCCAACTAAAACTCCGGGTAAAATTACGAACCCAACTAAAACTCCGGGTAAAATTACGAACCCAAGTAAAACTCCGGTTAAAATTACGAACCCAAGTACAACTCCGGGTAAAATTACGAACGCAACTAAAACTCCGGGTAAAATTACGAATCCAACTAAAACTCCGGGTAAAATTACGAACCCAACTAAAAGTCCGGGTAAAATTACGAACCCAACTAAAAAGTCCGGGTAAAATTACGAACCCAACTAAAAAGTCCGGGTAAAATTACGAACCCAACTAAAACTCCGGGTAAAATTACGAACCCAACTAAAACTCCGGGTAAAATTACGAACCCAACTAAAAGTCCGGGTAAAAAATACGAACCCAACTAAAAAGTCCGGGTAAAATTGCGAACCCAACTAAAACTCCGGGTGAAAAATACGAACCCAACTAAAAAGTCCGGGTAAAATTGCGAACCCAACTAAAACTCCGGGTAAAAAATACGAACCCATCTAAAAAGTCCGGGTAAAATTGCGAACCCAACTAAAACTCCGGGTAAAAATACGAACCCAACTAAAAAGAGCGGGTAAAATTACGAACCCAACTAAAACTCCGGGTAAAAAATACGAACCCAACTAAAAAGTCCGGATAAAAAATACGAACCTAACTTAGGACTCCGGGTAAAATTACGAACCCAACTAAAAAGTCCGGGTAAAATTACGAACCCAACTAAAACTCCGGGTAAAATTACTAACTCAACTAAAACTCCGGGTAAAATTACGAACCCAACTAAAACTCCGGGTAAAATTACGAACCCAACTAAAAGTCCGGGTAAAAAATACGAACCCAACTAAAAAGTCCGGGTAAAATTACGAACCCAACTAAAACTCCGGGTAAAATTACGAACGCAACTAAAACTCCGGGTAAAATTACGAATCCAACTAAAACTCCGGGTAAAATTACGAACCCAACTAAAAGTCCGGGTAAAATTACGAACCCAACTAAAAAGTCCGGGTAAAATTACGAACCCAACTAAAAAGTCCGGGTAAAATTACGAACCCAACTAAAACTCCGGGTAAAATTACGAACCCAACTAAAACTCCGGGTAAAATTACGAACCCAACTAAAAGTCCGGGTAAAAAATACGAACCCAACTAAAAAGTCCGGGTAAAATTGCGAACCCAACTAAAACTCCGGGTAAAAAATACGAACCCAACTAAAAAGTCCGGGTAAAATTACGAACCCAACTAAAACTCCGGGTGAAAAATACGAACCCAACTAAAAAGTCCGGGTAAAATTGCGAACCCAACTAAAACTCCGGGTAAAAAATACGAACCCATCTAAAAAGTCCGGGTAAAATTGCGAACCCAACTAAAACTCCGGGTAAAAATACGAACCCAACTAGAAAGAGCGGGTAAAATTACGAACCCAACTAAAACTCCGGGTAAAAAATACGAACCCAACTAAAAAGTCCGGATAAAAAATACGAACCTAACTTAGGACTCCGGGTAAAATTACGAACCCAACTAAAAAGTCCGGGTAAAATTACGAACCCAACTAAAACTCCGGGTAAAATTACTAACTCAACTAAAACTCCGGGTAAAATTACGAACCCAACTAAAACTCCGGGTAAAATTACGAACCCAACTAAAAGTCCGGGTAAAAAATACGAACCCAACTAAAAAGTCCGGGTAAAATTACGAACCCAACTAAAACTCCGGGTAAAATTACGAACCCAACTAAAACTCCGGGTAAAATTACGAACCCAAGTAAAACTCCGGGTAAAATTACGAACCCAGCTAAAAGTCCGGGTAAAAATACGAACCCAACTAAAAAGTCCGGGTAACTCAAGACTCCGGGTAAAATTACGAACCCAACTAAAACTCCGGGTAAAATTACGAACCAAACTAAAACTCCGGGTAAAATTACGAACCCAACTAAAAGTCCGGGTAAAAAATACGAACCCAACTAAAAAGTCCGGGTAAAAATACGAACCTAACTTAAAACTCCAGGTAAAATTACGAACCCAACTAAAACTCCGGGTAAAAAATACGAACCAAACAAAAAAGTCCGGGTAACATTTAGAACCCAACTAAAACTCCGGGTAAAAAAATACGAACCCAACTAAAACTCCGGGTAAAAATACGAACCCAACTAAAACTCCGGGTAAAAATACGAACCCAACTAAAACTCCGGGTAAAAATACTAACCCAACTAAAAAGTCCGGGTAAAAAATACGAACCCAACTAAAACTCCGGGTAAAATTAAGAACCCAACTAAAACTCCGGGTAAAAAATACGAACCCAACTAAAACTCCGGATAAAATTACGAACCCAACTAAAACTCCGGGTAAAATTACGAACCCAACTAAAACTCCGGGTAAAAAATACGAACCCAACTAAAACTCCGGGCAAAAATACTAACCCAACTAAAAAGTCCGGGTAAAAAATACGAACCCAACTAAAACTCCGGATAAAATTACGAACCCAACTAAAACTCCGGGTAAAAATACGAACCCAACTAAAACTCCGGGTAAAAATACTAACCCAACTAAAAAGTCCGGGTTAAAAATACGAACCCAACTAAAACTCCGGGCAAAATTACGAACCCAACTAAAACTCCGGGTAAAAATACAAACCCTACTAAAACTCCGGGTAAAAAATACGAACCCAACTAAAACTCCGGGTAAAAAATACTAACCCAACTAAATAGTCCGGGTAAAAGATACGAACCCAACTAAAACTCCGGGTAAAACTACGAACCCAACTAAAACTCCGGGTAAAAATACGAACCCAACTAAAACTCCAGGTAAAAATACTTACCCAACTAAAAAGTTCGGGTAAAAAATACGAACCCAACTAAAACTCCTGGTAAAAAATACGAACCCAACTAAAACTCCGGGTAAAAAGTACGAACCCAACTAAAACTCCGGGTAAAAAATGCTAACCCAACTAAAATGTCCGGGTAAAAAATACGAACCCAACTAAAACTCCGGGTAAAATTACGAACCCAACTAAAACTCCGGGTAAAAATACGAACCCAACTAAAACTCCGGGTAAAAATACTAACCCCAACTAAAAAGTCCGGGTCAAAAATACGAACCCAACTAAAACTCCGGGTAAAATTACGAACCCAACTAAAACTCCGGGTAAAATTACGAACCCAACTAAAACTCCGGGTAAAATTACGAACCCAACTAAAAGTCCGGGTAAAAAATACGAACCCAACTAAAAAGTCCGGGTAAAATTACGAACCCAAGTAAAACTCCGGGTAAAATTACGAACCCAACTAAAACTCCGGGTAAAATTACGAACCCAACTAAAAAGTCCGGGTAAAATTACGAACCCAACTAAAACTCCGGGTAAAAAATACGAACCAAACAAAAAAGTCCGGGTAACATTTAGAACCCAACTAAAACTCCGGGTAAAAAAATACGAACCCAACTAAAACTCCGGGCAAAAATACTAACTCAACTAAAAAGTCCGGGTAAAATTACGAACCCAACTAAAACTCCGGGTAAAATTACGAACCCAACTAAAAAGTCCGGGTAAAATTACGAACCCAACTAAAACTCCGGGTAAAAAATACGAACCAAACAAAAAAGTCCGGGTAACATTTAGAACCCAACTAAAACTCCGGGTAAAAAAATACGAACCCAACTAAAACTCCGGGCAAAAATACTAACTCAACTAAAAAGTCCGGGTAAAAAATACGAACCCAACTAAAACTCCGGGCAAAAATACTAACCCAACTAAAAAATCCGGGTAAAAAATACGAACCCAACTAAAACTCCGGATAAAATTACGAACCCAACTAAAACTCCGGGTAAAAATACGAACCCAACTAAAACTCCGGGTAAAAATACGAACCCAACTAAAACTCCGGGTAAAAAATACGAACCCAACTAAAACTTCGGGTAAAAAATACGAACCCAACTAAAAAGTCCGGTAAAAAATATGAACCCAACTAAAACTCCGGGTAAAATAACCAACACAACTAAAACTCCGGGTAAAAATACGAACCCAACTAAAACTCCTTTTAAAAAATACGAATCCAACTAAAACTCCGGGTAAAAAATACGAACCCAACTAAAACTCCGGGTAAAATTACGAACCCAACTAAAAGTCCGGGTAAAAAATACGAACCCAACTAAAACTCCGGGTAAAAAATACGAACCAAACAAAAAAGTCCGGGTAACATTTAGAACCCAACTAAAACTCCGGGTAAAAAAATACGAACCCAACTAAAACTCCGGGCAAAAATACTAACTCAACTAAAAAGTCCGGGTAAAATTACGAACCCAACTAAAACTCCGGGTAAAATTACGAACCCAACTAAAAAGTCCGGGTAAAATTACGAACCCAACTAAAACTCCGGGTAAAAAATACGAACCAAACAAAAAAGTCCGGGTAACATTTAGAACCCAACTAAAACTCCGGGTAAAAAAATACGAACCCAACTAAAACTCCGGGCAAAAATACTAACTCAACTAAAAAGTCCGGGTAAAAAATACGAACCCAACTAAAACTCCGGGCAAAAATACTAACCCAACTAAAAAATCCGGGTAAAAAATACGAACCCAACTAAAACTCCGGATAAAATTACGAACCCAACTAAAACTCCGGGTAAAAATACGAACCCAACTAAAACTCCGGGTAAAAATACGAACCCAACTAAAACTCCGGGTAAAAAATACGAACCCAACTAAAACTTCGGGTAAAAAATACGAACCCAACTAAAAAGTCCGGTAAAAAATATGAACCCAACTAAAACTCCGGGTAAAATAACCAACACAACTAAAACTCCGGGTAAAAATACGAACCCAACTAAAAATCCTTTTAAAAAATACGAATCCAACTAAAACTCCGGGTAAAAAATACGAACCCAACTAAAACTCCGGGTAAAATTACGAACCCAACTAAAAGTCCGGGTAAAAAATACGAACCCAACTAAAAAGTCCGGGTAAAATTACGAACCCAACTAAAACTCCGGGTAAAATTACGAACCCAACTAAAACTCCGGGTAAACAATACGAACCCAACTAAAAAGTCCGGATAAAAAATACGAACCTAACTTAAGACTCCGGGTAAAATTACGAACCCAACTAAAAAGTCCGGGTAAAATTACGAACCCAACTAAAAAGTCCGGGTAAAATTACGAACCCAACTAAAACTCCGGGTAAAATTACGAACTCAACTAAAACTCCGGGTAAAATTACGAACCCAACTAAAACTCCGGGTAAAATTACGAACCCAACTAAAAGTCCGGGTAAAAAATACGAGCCCAACTAAAAAGTCCGGGTAAAATTACGAACCCAACTAAAACTCCGGGTAAAATTACGAACCCAACTAAAACTCCGGGTAAAATTACGAACCCAAGTAAAACTCCGGTTAAAATTACGAACCCAAGTACAACTCCGGGTAAAATTACGAACGCAACTAAAACTCCGGGTAAAATTACGAATCCAACTAAAACTCCGGGTAAAATTACGAACCCAACTAAAAGTCCGGGTAAAATTACGAACCCAACTAAAAAGTCCGGGTAAAATTACGAACCCAACTAAAAAGTCCGGGTAAAATTACGAACCCAACTAAAACTCCGGGTAAAATTACGAACCCAACTAAAACTCCGGGTAAAATTACGAACCCAACTAAAAGTCCGGGTAAAAAATACGAACCCAACTAAAAAGTCCGGGTAAAATTGCGAACCCAACTAAAACTCCGGGTAAAAAATACGAACCCAACTAAAAAGTCCGGGTAAAATTACGAACCCAACTAAAACTCCGGGTGAAAAATACGAACCCAACTAAAAAGTCCGGGTAAAATTGCGAACCCAACTAAAACTCCGGGTAAAAAATACGAACCCATCTAAAAAGTCCGGGTAAAATTGCGAACCCAACTAAAACTCCGGGTAAAAATACGAACCCAACTAAAAAGAGCGGGTAAAATTACGAACCCAACTAAAACTCCGGGTAAAAAATACGAACCCAACTAAAAAGTCCGGATAAAAAATACGAACCTAACTTAGGACTCCGGGTAAAATTACGAACCCAACTAAAAAGTCCGGGTAAAATTACGAACCCAACTAAAACTCCGGGTAAAATTACTAACTCAACTAAAACTCCGGGTAAAATTACGAACCCAACTAAAACTCCGGGTAAAATTACGAACCCAACTTAAAGTCCGGGTAAAAAATACGAACCCAACTAAAAAGTCCGGGTAAAATTACGAACCCAACTAAAACTCCGGGTAAAATTACGAACCCAACTAAAACTCCGAGTAAAATTACGAACCCAGCTAAAAGTCCGGGTAAAAATACGAACCCAACTAAAAAGTCCGGGTAACTCAAGACTCCGGGTAAAATTACGAACCCAAATAAAACTCCGGGTAAAATTACGAACCAAACTAAAACTCCGGGTAAAATTACGAACCCAACTAAAAGTCCGGGTAAAAAATACGAACCCAACTAAAAAGTCCGGGTAAAAATACGAACCTAACTTAAAACTCCAGGTAAAATTACGAACCCAACTAAAACTCCGGGTAAAAAATACGAACCAAACAAAAAAGTCCGGGTAACATTTAGAACCCAACTAAAACTCCGGGTAAAAAAATACGAACCCAACTAAAACTCCGGGTAAAAATACGAACCCAACTAAAACTCCGGGTAAAAATACGAACCCAACTAAAACTCCGGGTAAAAATACTAACCCAACTAAAAAGTCCGGGTAAAAAATACGAACCCAACTAAAACTCCGGGTAAAATTAAGAACCCAACTAAAACTCCGGGTAAAAAATACGAACCCAACTAAAACTCCGGATAAAATTACGAACCCAACTAAAACTCCGGGTAAAATTACGAACCCAACTAAAAGTCCGGGTAAAAAATACGAACCCAACTAAAACTCCGGGCAAAAATACTAACCCAACTAAAAAGTCCGGGTAAAAAATACGAACCCAACTAAAACTCCGGATAAAATTACGAACCCAACTAAAACTCCGGGTAAAAATACGAACCCAACTAAAACTCCGGGTAAAAATACTAACCCAACTAAAAAGTCCGGGTTAAAAATACGAACCCAACTAAAACTCCGGGCAAAATTACGAACCCAACTAAAACTCCGGGTAAAAATACAAACCCTACTAAAACTCCGGGTAAAAAATACGAACCCAACTAAAACTCCGGGTAAAAAATACTAACCCAACTAAATAGTCCGGGTAAAAGATACGAACCCAACTAAAACTCCGGGTAAAACTACGAACCCAACTAAAACTCCGGGTAAAAATACGAACCCAACTAAAACTCCAGGTAAAAATACTTACCCAACTAAAAAGTTCGGGTAAAAAATACGAACCCAACTAAAACTCCTGGTAAAAAATACGAACCCAACTAAAACTCCGGGTAAAAAGTACGAACCCAACTAAAACTCCGGGTAAAAAATGCTAACCCAACTAAAATGTCCGGGTAAAAAATACGAACCCAACTAAAACTCCGGGTAAAATTACGAACCCAACTAAAACTCCGGGTAAAAATACGAACCCAACTAAAACTCCGGGTAAAAATACTAACCCCAACTAAAAAGTCCGGGTCAAAAATACGAACCCAACTAAAACTCCGGGTAAAATTACGAACCCAACTAAAACTCCGGGTAAAATTACGAACCCAACTAAAACTCCGGGTAAAATTACGAACCCAACTAAAAGTCCGGGTAAAAAATACGAACCCAACTAAAAAGTCCGGGTAAAATTACGAACCCAAGTAAAACTCCGGGTAAAATTACGAACCCAACTAAAACTTCGGGTAAAATTACGAACCCAACTAAAAAGTCCGGGTAAAATTACGAACCCAAATAAAAAGTCCGGGTAAAATTACGAACCCAACTAAAACTCCGGGTAAAATTACGAACTCAACTAAAACTCCGGGTAAAATTACAAACCCAACTAAAACTCCGGGTAAAATTACGAACCCAACTAAAAGTCCGGGTAAAAAATACGAACCCAACTAAAAAGTCCGGGTAAAATTACGAACCCAACTAAAACTTCGGGTAAAATTACGAACCCAACTAAAAAGTCCGGGTAAAATTACGAACCCAAATAAAAAGTCCGGGTAAAATTACGAACCCAACTAAAACTCCGGGTAAAATTACGAACTCAACTAAAACTCCGGTAAAATTACAAACCCAACTAAAACTCCGGGTAAAATTACGAACCCAACTAAAAGTCCGGGTAAAAAATACGAACCCAACTAAAAAGTCCGGGTAAAATTACGAACCCAACTAAAACTCCGGGAAAAATTACGAACCCAACTAAAACTCCGGGTAAAATTACGAACCCAACTAAAACTTCGGGTAAAATTACGAACCCAACTAAAACTCCGGGTAAAATTACGAACCCAACTAAAAAGTCCGGGTAAAATTACGAACCCAACTAAAACTCCGGGTAAAAAATACGAACCAAACAAAAAAGTCCGGGTAACATTTAGAACCCAACTAAAACTCCGGGTAAAAAAATACGAACCCGACTAAAACTCCGGGCAAAAATACTAACCCAACTAAAAAGTCCGGGTAAAAAATACGAACCCAACTAAAACTCCGGATAAAATTACGAACCCAACTAAAACTCCGGGTAAAAATACGAACCCAACTAAAACTCCGGGTAAAAAATAAGAACCCAACTAAAACTTCTTGTAAAAAATACGAACCCAACTAAAAAGTCCGGTAAAAAATATGAACCCAACTAAAACTCCGGGTAAAATTACCAACACAACTAAAACTCCGGGTAAAAATACGAACCCAACTAAAACTCCTTGTAAAAAATACGAATCCAACTAAAACTCCGGGTAAAAAATACGAACCCAACTAAAACTCCGGGTAAAATTACGAACCCAACTAAAGTCCGGGTAAAAAAATACGAACCCAACTAAAAAGTCCGGGTAAAATTACGAACCCAACTAAAACTCCGGGTAAAATTACGAACCCAACTAAAGTCCGGGTAAAAAATACGAACCCAACTAAAAAGTCCGGGTAAAATTACGAACCCAACTAAACCTCCGGGTAAAATTACGAACCCAACTAAAACTCCGGGTAAAATTACGAACCCAACTAAAACTCCGGGTAAAATTACGAACCCAACTAAAAGTCCGGGTAAAGAATACGAACCCAACTAAAACTCCGGCTAAAATTACGAACCCAACTAAAACTCCGGGTAAAAATACGAACCCAACTAAAACTCCGGGTAAAAATACGAACCCAACTAAAACTCCGGTTAAAAATACTAACCCAACTAAAAAGTCCGGGTAAAAAATACGAACCCAACTAAAACTCCGGGTAAAAAATACGAACCCAACTAAAAGTCCGGGTAAAAAATACGAACCCAACTAAAAAGTCCGGGTAAAATTACGAACCCAACTAAAACTCCGGGTAAAATTACAAACCCAACTAAAACTTCGGGTAAATTACGAACCCAAGTAAAACGCCGGGTAAAATTACGAACCCAAGTAAAACTCCGGGTAAAATTACGAACCCAACTAAAACTCCGGGTAAAATTACGAACCCAACTAAAACTCCGGGTAAAATTACGAACCCAACTAAAAGTCCGGGTAAAAAATACGAACCCAACTAAAAAGTTCGGGTAAAATTACGAACCAAAGTAAAACTCCGGGTAAAATTACGAACCCAACTAAAAGTCCGGGTAAAAAATACGAACCCAACTAAAAAGTCCGGGTAAAATTACGAACCCAACTAAACCTCCTGGTAAAATTACGAACCCAACTAAAACTCCGGGTAAAATTACGAACCCAACTAAAACTCCGGGTAAAATTACGAACCCAACTAAAAAGTCCGGGTAAAGAATACGAACCCAACTAAAACTCCGGCTAAAATTACGAACCCAACTAAACTCCGGGTAAAAATACGAACCCAACTAAAACTCCGGGTAAAAATACGAACCCAACTAAAACTCCGGGTAAAAATACTAACCCAACTAAAAAGTCCGGGTAAAGAATACGAACCCAACTAAAACTCCGGCTAAAATTACGAACCCAACTAAAACTCCGGGTAAAAATACGAACCCAACTAAAAAGTCCGGGTAAAAAATACGAACCCAACTAAAACTCCGGGTAAAATTACGAACCCAACTAAAACTCCGGGTAAAAAATACGAACCCAACTAAAAAGTCCGAATAAAAAATACGAACCTAACTTAAGACTCCGGGTAAAATTACGAACCCAACTAAAAGTCCGGGTAAAATTACGAACCCAACTAAAAAGTCCGGGTAAAATTACGAACCAACTAAAACTCCGGGTAAAATTACGAACTCAACTAAAAGTCCGGGTAAGAAATACGAACCCAACTAAAACTCCGGTAAAATTACAAACCCAACTAAAACTCCAGGTAAAATTACGAACCCAACTAAAACTCCGGGTAAAAAAATACGAACCCAACTAAAACTCCGGGCAAAAATACTAACCCAACTAAAAAGTCGGGTAAAATTACGAACCCAACTAAAACTCCGGGTAAAATTACGAACCCAACTAAAACTCCGGGTAAATTACGAACCCAAGTAAAACTTCGGGTAAAATTACGAACCCAAGTAAAACTCCGGGTAAAATTACGAACCCAACTAAAACTCCGGGTAAAATTACGAACCCAACTAAAACTCCGGGTAAAATTACGAACCCAACTAAAAGTCCGGGTAAAAAATACGAACCCAACTAAAAAGTTCGGGTAAAATTACGAACCAAAGTAAAACTCCGGGTAAAATTACGAACCCAACTAAAACTCCGGGTAAAATTACGAACCCAACTAAAAAGTCCGGGTAAAATTACGAACCCAAATAAAAAGTCCGGGTAAAATTACGAACCCAACTAAAACTTCGGGTAAAATTACGAACCCAACTAAACTCCGGGTAAAATTACGAACCCAACTAAAAAGTCCGGGTAAAATTACGAACCCAACTAAAACTCCGGGTAAAAAATACGAACCAAACAAAAAAGTCCGGGTAACATTTAGAACCCAACTAAAACTCCGGGTAAAAAAATACGAACCCGACTAAAACTCCGGGCAAAAATACTAACCCAACTAAAAAGTCCGGGTAAAAAATACGAACCCAACTAAAACTCCGGATAAAATTACGAACCCAACTAAAACTCGGGTAAAAATACGAACCCAACTAAAACTCCGGGTAAAAAATAAGAACCCAACTAAAACTTCTTGTAAAAATACGAACCCAACTAAAAGTCCGGTAAAAAATATGAACCCAACTAAAACTCCGGGTAAAATTACCAACACAACTAAAACTCCGGGTAAAAATACGAACCCAACTAAAACTCCTTGTAAAAAATACGAATCCAACTAAAACTCCGGGTAAAAAATACGAACCCAACTAAAACTCCGGGTAAAATTACGAACCCAACTAAAAGTCCGGGTAAAAAATACGAACCCAACTAAAAAGTCCGGGTAAAATTACGAACCCAACTAAAACTCCGGTAAAATTACGAACCCAACTAAAAGTCCGGGTAAAAATACGAACCCAACTAAAAAGTCCGGGTAAAATTACGAACCCAACTAAAACTCCGGGTAAAATTACGAACCCAACTAAAACTCCGGGTAAAATTACGAACCCAACTAAAACTCCGGGTAAAATTACGAACCCAACTAAAAAGTCCGGGTAAAGAATACGAACCCAACTAAAACTCCGGCTAAAATTACGAACCCAACTAAAACTCCGGGTAAAAATACGAACCCAACTAAAACTCGGGTAAAAATACGAACCCAACTAAAACTCCGGTTAAAAATACTAACCCAACTAAAAAGTCCGGGTAAAAAATACGAACCCAACTAAAACTCGGGTAAAAAATACGAACCCAACTAAAAGTCCGGGTAAAAAATACGAACCCAACTAAAAAGTCCGGGTAAAATTACGAACCCAACTAAAACTCCGGGTAAAATTACAAACCCAACTAAAACTCCGGGGTAAAATTACGAACCCAAGTAAAACGCCGGGTAAAATTACGAACCCAAGTAAAACTCCGGGTAAAATTACGAACCCAACTAAAACTCGGGTAAAATTACGAACCCAACTAAAACTCCGGGTAAAATTACGAACCCAACTAAAAGTCCGGGTAAAAAATACGAACCCAACTAAAAAGTTCGGGTAAAATTACGAACCAAAGTAAAACTCCGGGTAAAATTACGAACCCAACTAAAACTCCGGGTAAAATTACGAACCCAAATAAAAAGTCCGGGTAAAATTACGAACCCAACTAAAACTCCGGGTAAAATTACCAACTCAACTAAAACTCCGGGTAAAATTACGAACCCAACTAAAACTCCGGGTAAAATTACGAACCCAACTAAAAGTCCGGGTAAAAAATACGAACCCAACTAAAAAGTCCGGTTAAAATTACGAACCCAACTAAACCTCCGGGTAAAATTACGAACCCAACTAAAACTCCGGGTAAAATTACGAACCCAACTAAAACTCCGAGTAAAATTACGAACCCAACTAAAAAGTCCGGGTAAAGAATACGAACCCAACTAAAACTCCGGGTAAAAATACGAACCCAACTAAAAAGTCCGGGTAAAAAATACGAACCCAACTAAAACTCCGGGTAAAATTACGAACCCAACTAAAACTCCGGGTAAAAAATACGAACCCAACTAAAAAGTCCGAATAAAAAATACGAACCTAACTTAAGACTCCGGGTAAAATTACGAACCCAACTAAAAAGTCCGGGTAAAATTACGAACCCAACTAAAAAGTCCGGGTAAAATTACGAACCCAACTAAAACTCCGGGTAAAATTACGAACTCAACTAAAACTCCGGTAAAATTACGAACCCAACTAAAACTCCGGGTAAAATTACAAACCCAACTAAAAGTCCGGTAAAAAATACGAACCCAACTAAAAAGTCCGGGTAAAATTACGAACCCAACTAAAACTCCGGGTAAAATTACGAACCCAACTAAAACTCCGGGTAAAATTACGAACCCAAGTAAAACTCCGGGTAGAATTACGATTCCAAGTACAACTCCGGGTAAAATTACGAACGCAACTAAAACTCCGGGTAAAATTACGAACCCAACTAAAACTCCGGGTAAAATTACGAACCAAACTAAAAGTCCGGGTAAAAAATACGAACCCAACTAAAAAGTTCGGGTAAAATTACGAACCCAACTAAAACTCCGGTAAAATTACGAACCCAACTAAAGTCCGGTAAAAAATACGAACCCAACTAAAAAGTCCGGGTAAAATTACGAACCCAACTAAAACTCCGGGTAAAATTACGATCCCAACTAAAACTCCGGGTAAAATTACGAACCAACTAAAACTTCGGGTAAAATTACGAACCCAACTAAAACTCCGGGTAAAATTACGAACCCTACTAAAAAGTCGGGTAAAATTACGAACCCAACTAAAACTCCGGGTAAAAAATACGAACCAAACAAAAAAGTCCGGGTAACATTTAGAACCCAACTAAAACTCCGGGTAAAAAAATACGAACCCAACTAAAACTCGGGCAAAAATACTAACCCAACTAAAAAGTCCGGGTAAAAAATACGAACCCAACTAAAACTCCGGATAAAATTACGAACCCAACTAAAACTCCGGGTAAAAATACGAACCCAACTAAAACTCCGGGTAAAAATACGAACCCAACTAAAACTCCGGGTAAAAAATAAGAACCCAACTAAAACTTCTGGTAAAAATACGAACCCAACTAAAACTCCGGGTAAAATTACCAACACAACTAAAACTCGGGTAAAAATACGAACCCAACTAAAACTCCTTGTAAAAAATACGAATCCAACTAAAACTCCGGGTAAAAAATACGAACCCAACTAAAACTCCGGGTAAAATTACGAACCCAACTAAAAGTCCGGGTAAAAAATACGAACCCAACTAAAAAGTCCGGGTAAAATTACGAACCCAACTAAAACTCGGGTAAAATTACGAACCCAACTAAAAGTCCGGGTAAAAAATACGAACCCAACTAAAAAGTCCGGGTAAAATTACGAACCCAACTAAACCTCCTGGTAAAATTACGAACCCAACTAAAACTCCGGGTAAAATTACGAACCCAACTAAAACTCCGGGTAAAATTACGAACCCAACTAAAAAGTCCGGGTAAAGAATACGAACCCAACTAAAACTCCGGCTAAAATTACGAACCCAACTAAAAGTCCGGGTAAAAATACGAACCCAACTAAAAGTTCGGGTAAAATTACGAACCAAAGTAAAACTCCGGGTAAAATTACGAACCCAACTAAAACTCCGGGTAAAATTACGAACCCAAATAAAAAGTCCGGGTAAAATTACGAACCCAACTAAAACTCCGGGTAAAATTACCAACTCAACTAAAACTCCGGTAAAATTACGAACCCAACTAAAACTCCGGGTAAAATTACGAACCCAACTAAAAGTCCGGGTAAAAAATACGAACCCAACTAAAAAGTCCGGTTAAAATTACGAACCCAACTAAACCTCCGGGTAAAATTACGAACCCAACTAAAACTCCGGGTAAAATTACGAACCCAACTAAAACTCCGAGTAAAATTACGAACCCAACTAAAAAGTCCGGGTAAAGAATACGAACCCAACTAAAACTCCGGCTAAAATTACGAACCCAACTAAAACTCCGGGTAAAAATACGAACCCAACTAAAAAGTCCGGGTAAAAAATACGAACCCAACTAAAACTCCGGGTAAAATTACGAACCCAACTAAAACTCCGGGTAAAAAATACGAACCCAACTAAAAAGTCCGAATAAAAAATACGAACCTAACTTAAGACTCCGGGTAAAATTACGAACCCAACTAAAAAGTCCGGGTAAAATTACGAACCCAACTAAAAAGTCCGGGTAAAATTACGAACCCAACTAAAACTCCGGGTAAAATTACGAACTCAACTAAAACTCCGGGTAAAATTACGACCCAACTAAAACTCCGGGTAAAATTACAAACCCAACTAAAAGTCCGGGTAAAAAATACGAACCCAACTAAAAAGTCCGGGTAAAATTACGAACCCAACTAAAACTCCGGGTAAAATTACGAACCCAACTAAAACTCCGGGTAAAATTACGAACCCAAGTAAAACTCCGGGTAGAATTACGATTCCAAGTACAACTCCGGGTAAAATTACGAACGCAACTAAAACTCCGGGTAAAATTACGAACCCAACTAAAACTCCGGGTAAAATTACGAACCCAACTAAAAGTCCGGGTAAAAAATACGAACCCAACTAAAAAGTTCGGGTAAAATTACGAACCCAACTAAAACTCCGGGTAAAATTACGAACCCAACTAAAAGTCCGGGTAAAAAATACGAACCCAACTAAAAAGTCCGGGTAAAATTACGAACCCAACTAAAACTCCGGGTAAAATTACGATCCCAACTAAAACTCCGGGTAAAATTACGAACCCAACTAAAACTTCGGGTAAAATTACGAACCCAACTAAAACTCCGGGTAAAATTACGAACCCTACTAAAAAGTCCGGGTAAAATTACGAACCCAACTAAAACTCCGGGTAAAAAAATACGAACCAAACAAAAAAGTCCGGGTAACATTTAGAACCCAACTAAAACTCCGGGTAAAAAAATACGAACCCAACTAAAACTCCGGGCAAAAATACTAACCCAACTAAAAAGTCCGGGTAAAAAATACGAACCAACTAAAACTCCGGACAAAATACGAACCCAACTAAAACTCGGGTAAAAATACGAACCCAACTAAAACTCCGGTAAAAATACGAACCCAACTAAAACTCGGGTAAAAAATAAGAACCCAACTAAAACTTCTGGTAAAAAATACGAACCCAACTAAAACTCCGGGTAAAATTACCAACACAACTAAAACTCCGGGTAAAAATACGAACCCAACTAAAACTCCTTGTAAAAAATACGAATCCAACTAAAACTCCGGGTAAAAAATACGAACCCAACTAAAACTCCGGTAAAATTACGAACCCAACTAAAAGTCGGGTAAAAAATACGAACCCAACTAAAAAGTCCGGGTAAAATTACGAACCCAACTAAAACTCCGGGTAAAATTACGAACCCAACTAAAAGTCCGGGTAAAAAATACGAACCCAACTAAAAAGTCCGGGTAAAATTACGAACCCAACTAAACCTCCTGGTAAAATTACGAACCCAACTAAAACTCCGGGTAAAATTACGAACCCAACTAAAACTCCGGGTAAAATTACGAACCCAACTAAAAAGTCCGGGTAAAGAATACGAACCCAACTAAAACTCCGGCTAAAATTACGAACCCAACTAAAACTCCGGGTAACAAATACGAACCCAACTAAAACTCCGGGTAAAAATACGAACCCAACTAAAACTCCGGGTAAAAATACTAACCCAACTAAAAAGTCCGGGTAAAAAATACGAACCCAACTAAAACTCCGGGTAAAAAATACGAACCCAACTAAAAGTCCGGGTAAAAAATACGAACCCAACTAAAAAGTCCGGGTAAAATTACGAACCCAACTAAAACTCCGGTAAAATTACGAACCCAACTAAAACTCCGGGTAAAATTACGAACCCAAGTAAACTTCGGTAAAATTACGAACCCAAGTAAAACTCCGGGTAAAATTACGAACCCAACTAAAACTCCGGGTAAAATTACGAACCCAACTAAAACTCCGGGTAAAATTACGACCCAACTAAAAGTCCGGGTAAAAAATACGACCCAACTAAAAAGTTCGGGTAAAATTACGAACCAAAGTAAAACTCCGGGTAAAATTACGAACCCAACTAAAAACTCCGGTAAAATTACGAACCCAACTAAAAAGTCCGGGTAAAATACGAACCCAAATAAAAAGTCCGGGTAAATTACGAACCCAACTAAAACTCCGGTAAAATTACCAACTCAACTAAAACTCCGGGTAAAATTACGAACCCAACTAAAACTCCGGGTAAAATTACGAACCCAACTAAAGTCCGGGTAAAAAATACGAACCCAACTAAAAAGTCCGGGTAAAATTACGAACCCAACTAAACCTCCGGGTAAAATTACGAACCCAACTAAACTCCGGGAAAATTACGAACCCAACTAAAACTCCGGGTAAAATTACGAACCCAACTAAAAGTCCGGGTAAAGAATACGAACCCAACTAAAACTCCGGCTAAAATTACGAACCCAACTAAAACTCCGGGTAAAAATACGAACCCAACTAAAACTCCGGGTAAAAATACGAACCCAACTAAAACTCCGGTAAAAATACTAACCCAACTAAAAAGTCCGGGTAAAAAATACGAACCCAACTAAAACTCCGGGTAAAATACGAACCCAACTAAAACTCCGGGTAAAAAATACGAACCAACTCAAAGTCCGAATAAAAAATACGAACCTAACTTAAGACTCCGGGTAAAATTACGAACCCAACTAAAAAGTCCGGGTAAAATTACGAACCCAACTAAAAAGTCCGGGTAAAATTACGAACCCAACTAAAACTCCGGGTAAAATTACGAACTCAACTAAAACTCCGGGTAAAATTACAACCCAACTAAAACTCCGGGTAAAATTACGAACCAACTAAAAGTCCGGGTAAAAAATACGAACCCAACTAAAAAGTCCGGGTAAAATTACGAACCCAACTAAACTCCGGGTAAAATTACGAACCCAACTAAAACTCCGGGTAAATTTACGAACCCAAGTTAAACTCCGGGTAAAATTACGATCCCAATTACAACTCCGGGTAAAATTACGAACGCAACTAAAACTCCGGGTAAAATTACGAACCCAACTAAAACTCCGGGTAAAATTACGAACCCAACTAAAAGTCCGGGTAAAAAATACGAACCCAACTAAAAAAGTTCGGGTAAAATTACGAACCCAAGTAAAACTCCGGGTAAAATTACGAACCCAACTAAAACTCCGGGTAAAATTACGAACCCAACTAAAAAGTCCGGGTAAAATTACGAACCCAACTAAAACTCCGGGTAAAATTACCAACTCAACTAAAACTCCGGGTAAAATTACGAACCCAACTAAAACTCCGGGTAAAATTACGAACCCAACTAAAAGTCCGGGTAAAAAATACGAACCCAACTAAAAAGTCCGGGTAAAATTACGAACCCAACTAAACCTCCGGGTAAAATTACGAACCCAACTAAAACTCCGGGTAAAATTACGAACCCAACTAAAACTCCGGGTAAAATTACGAACCCAACTAAAAAGTCCGGGTAAAGAATACGAACCCAACTAAAACTCCGGCTAAAATTACGAACCCAACTAAAGCTCGGGTAAAAATACGAACCCAACTAAAACTCCGGGTAAAAATACGAACCCAACTAAAACTCCGGGTAAAAATACTAACCCAACTAAAAAGTCCGGGTAAAAAATACGAACCCAACTAAAACTCCGGGTAAAAAAATACGAACCCAACTAAAAGTCCGGGTAAAAAATACGAACCCAACTAAAAAGTCGGGTAAAATTACGAACCCAACTAAAACTCCGGGTAAAATTACGAACCCAACTAAAACTCCGGGTAAAATTACGAACCCAAGTAAAACTCCGGGGTAAAATTACGAACCAAGTAAAACTCCGGGTAAAATTACGAACCCAACTAAAATTCCGGGTAAAATTACGAACCCAACTAAAAGTCCGGGTAAAAAATACGAACCCAACTAAAAAGTTCGGGTAAAATTACGAACCCAAGTAAAACTCCGGGTAAAATTACGAACCCAACTAAAACTCCGGGTAAAATTACGAACCCAACTAAAAAGTCCGGGTAAAATTAGGAACCCAAATAAAAAGTCCGGGTAAAATTACGAACCCAACTAAAACTCAACTAAAACTCCGGGTAAAATTACGAACCCAACTAAAACTCCGGGTAAAATTACGAAACCAACTAAAAGACCGGGTAAAAAATACGAACCCAACTAAAAACTCCGGGTAAAATTACGAACCCAACTAAACCTCCGGGTAAAATTACGAACCCAACTAAAACTCCGGGTAAAATTACGAACCCAACTAAAACTCCGGGTAAAATTACGAACCCAACTAAAAAGTCCGGGTAAAGAATACGAACCCAACTAAAACTCCGGCTAAAATTACGAACCCAACTAAAACTCCGGGTAAAAATACGAACCCAACTAAAACTCCGGGTAAAAATACGAACCCAACTAAAACTCCGGGTAAAAATACTAACCCAACTAAAAAGTCCGGGTAAAAAATACGAACCCAACTAAAAAGTTCGGGTAAAATTACGAACCCAACTAAAACT
This sequence comes from Melinopterus prodromus, assembly GCA_964023965.1. Taxonomy (NCBI): domain Eukaryota; kingdom Metazoa; phylum Arthropoda; class Insecta; order Coleoptera; family Scarabaeidae; genus Melinopterus; species Melinopterus prodromus. The sequence continues at coordinate 190,394 of CAXIES010000283.1, forward strand.
CCGGGTAAAATTACGAACCCAACTAAAAGTCCGGGTAAAAAATACGAACCCAACTAAAAAGTCCGGGTAAAAAATACGAACCCAACTAAAACTCCGGGTAAAAAATACGAACCCAACTAAAAGTCCGGGTAAAAAATACGAACCCAACTAAAAAGTCCGGGTAAAATTACGAACCCAACTAAAACTCCGGGTAAAATTACGAACCCAACTAAAACTCCGGGTAAAATTACGAACCCAAGTAAAACTTCGGGTAAAATTACGAACCCAAGTAAAACTCCGGGTAAAATTACGAACCCAACTAAAACTCCGGGTAAAATTACGAACCCAACTAAAACTCCGGGTAAAATTACGAACCCAACTAAAAGTCCGGGTAAAAAATACGAACCCAACTAAAAAGTTCGGGTAAAATTACGAACCAAAGTAAAACTCCGGGTAAAATTACGAACCCAACTAAAACTCCGGGTAAAATTACGAACCCAACTAAAAAGTCCGGGTAAAATTACGAACCCAAACAAAAAGTCCGGGTAAAATTACGAACCCAACTAAAACTTCGGGTAAAATTACGAACACAACTAAAACTCCGGGTAAAATTACGAACCCAACTGAAAAGTCCGGGTAAAATTACGAACCCAACTAAAACTCCGGGTAAAAAATACGAACCAAACAAAAAAGTCCGGGTAACATTTAGAACCCAACTAAAACTCCGGGTAAAAAAATACGAACCCGACTAAAACTCCGGGCAAAAATACTAACCCAACTAAAAAGTCCGGGTAAAAAATACGAACCCAACTAAAACTCCGGATAAAATTACGAACCCAACTAAAACTCCGGGTAAAAATACGAACCCAACTAAAACTGCGGGTAAAAAATAAGAACCCAACTAAAACTTCTTGTAAAAAATACGAACCCAACTAAAAAGTCCGGTAAAAAATATGAACCCAACTAAAACTCCGGGTAAAATTACCAACACAACTAAAACTCCGGGTAAAAATACGAACCCAACTAAAACTCCGGGTAAAATTACGAAACCAACTAAAAGACCGGGTAAAAAATACGAACCCAACTAAAAACTCCGGGTAAAATTACGAACCCAACTAAACCTCCGGTAAAATTACGAACCCAACTAAAACTCCGGGTAAAATTACGAAACCAACTAAAAGACCGGGTAAAAAATACGAACCCAACTAAAAACTCCGGGTAAAATTACGAACCCAACTAAACCTCCGGTAAAATTACGAACCCAACTAAAACTCCGGGTAAAATTACGACCCAACTAAACTCCGGGTAAAATACGAACCCAACTAAAAAGTCCGGGTAAAGAATACGAACCCAACTAAAACTCCGGCTAAAATTACGAACCCAACTAAAACTCCGGGTAAAAATACGAACCCAACTAAAACTCCGGGTAAAAATACGAACCCAACTAAAACTCCGGGTAAAAATACTAACCCAACTAAAAAGTCCGGGTAAAAAATACGAACCCAACTAAAAAGTTCGGGTAAAATTACGAACCCAACTAAAACTCCGGGTAAAATTACGAACCCAACTAAAAGTCCGGGTAAAAAATACGAACCCAACTAAAAAGTCCGGGTAAAAAATACGAACCCAACTAAAACTCGGGTAAAAAATACGAACCCAACTAAAAGTCCGGGGTAAAAAATACGAACCCAACTAAAAAGTCCGGGTAAAATTACGAACCCAAC